>BLSH010336072.1:1013488-1031281 GCA_018402905.1 Glandirana rugosa | reverse complement strand
ACATATATATATATAAACATTGTTACATTTCTGTGGATCCCCCTTACATCAGGGTCCCCAGAGAGCCCCCCCATTTACATCAGTGTCCCCAGAGAGCCCCTTCCTTACATCAGGGTCCACAGAGAGCCTCTTCCTTACATCAGGGTCCACAGAGAGCCCCACCTTACATCAGGGTCCCCAGAGAACCCCCGTATACATCAGGGTCCCCAGAGAACCTCCCCATATATCAGGGTCCCCAGAGTTCCTCCCCATATATCAGGGTATGCAGAGAGCCTCCCCATACATCAGGTGGAGGCAAGGGCCGAGCCGGAGCCCATGCTACCACAGCTCAGTCTGCCCCTGCCTCCTGCATTCCGGACCGAGACATACCTGCAAATTGCAGAACTGCACCCACCCGGTAAGAGACTCGGGGCTATAGGCCCCAGACTCGGGGCTGTAGCCCCAATAGCCACCCCCTAGCAACGCCCCTGGTCATAGGTGCTACCCAGCTCCCCCAGCTTCTTCCCGGCATATCTGATGCATTACCATAATGTACTGTTTCTGAAGTGCTACCTTACAATATTTTATTACTACTAACCCTGACAGTCTGGGCCAAAAATCCTTTCTTTTTTTTTTTTGGTTTGTATTGAACTTAAAGTTATTGGCTATTATGCGCTTTTCATACCTGTGATTTGTGTGCAATTCACTTTATATTGAATATAATGTCCATTCTTTGAGATATATTTGCTGTAATTTTAGAAAAACTCAATAAAACCAAGTGAAAAAAAAAAGAAAAAATGTCAGTTAAAAAATATTGCATCTGCAACAAATAATGACCATCGCAAAAATTGCTTGATAATTTATTCAGTCAGCATATGACTATAAACAATGAAAAAGTATACTTAAAGGCTTTACTAAAAAATGGTAACCAAAAAGTACAAAATATATACATCAAGTAATGCTGAAATACAATACTGCACATGGAAGATATGAAACACTCTAGGGTACAAATGACAGAACTGTAAAATAGACATTATGAGATTATAGGACATAAGCACAGATATAAATAATCATAGAATGGCTAGGCAAACAAACGTCACATTTATCTGAGCACAGCCATCAGATAAAGGAGAAATTGGTGACAGATCCTTCATTTAGCACAATTTACAATTAATATAATGTTTTTTCTACACATATTTCTGTATACAAATAGGTACAAAAATTAACTCCCAAAGTGGAAGTCAGAGTTTCATCCATAAATAGATGGAAAAAAATTAAATGGCTGTGATGGAAATTTCAATACAAGAAAATGTGTTAGTGGAATATACACAGCACTTACTGTATATGCTCAACAGGTCACTAGGGCTTTTGCTTTACATTACATCAATCATCAATGTAAAAAAAAAAAAAAACTTGAAGATTGCAAAATGACTGCTGTCCTTTTATTACAGCCAAGACTGAAGGACAAGAAAGTGACTCGGGAGAAAAAAGATTTGTTGGTTTTCAAATTGACTATTCAAATTTTACTGTTTAATGGACATTTTGTGGCTTGTCAGCACCTTGGCAAACCGTAACTGTGAAAATATTTTGTGGACTGATTAAACAAAAGTTGAATTGTATGACGCAAAAAGGGCACAGCTTACCAATCATCATCCCAAGTATAGTGGAGGGGTCATCATGATTTGGGTTTACTTTGCTGCCTTAAGGCCGGGACCACTTGCCGTCATCAAGGAGAAAATGAATTCCTAAGTTTACAAAAATATTCTACAGGATGATGTCAGGGTGGCTGTCCGCCAGCTCAAGTTTAATAGAAGTTGAGTGATGCAGCAGGACAAAGACCCTAAGCATTGAAAAAAATCCACCACAAACTGGCTTCAGAAAAAAGAAAATGCATCTTTTGGAATGGCCCAGTCAGAGCCCAGACCTTAACGCCATAGAGATGCTGTGGAATGACCTCAAAAAGAGACGTTCACACCAGACATCCTACAAATGTGTATGAGCTAAAGCAGTATTGTAAAGAGGAATGGTAAAAACTTCCTCCTGAATGTTGTACAGATCTGATCCAGAGCTACCAAAAGTGCTTGCTGCCAAAGGAGGTTCAACTACAAGGATTCACTTAGTTTTTCCTCCGGCACTGTAAAAGTTTAATGGATGTATTCATAAAAAAGGCAAAAGAAATTGAAATTGGTTATGTGTTATTAGCTTAAGCACATTGTGTTTTGTCTATTGTTGTGACTTTGATGAGGATCTGTTTGGATTTTATGGCAAATTACTGCAGAAAACAAAATAATTACAGAGTTCTCATACTTTTTCCTGCCACTGTAATTTTTAATTATAAAAATATTAAAATAACCCATGGTAATGAGAAGAATACAGGCATTATGCTTTAGTAAATTGACCAAAATGGCCTTTAAAGTTACAGAAGCTAACTGATATAATGTTAGAGCTAGTATAGCCTTGTAAAGGGGTTGTAAAGGTCCTTTTTTTTTTTTTTTAAATAACAAACATGTTATGCTTAACCTTTCTGTGCAGCGGTTTTGCACAGAGTGGCCCCGATCCTCCTCTTCTGGGGTCCCTCAGCGGCGCTCCTGACCCTTCCCCAAATTGAGTGCCCGACAGAAAAACGCTCTCCCTCGGGACACCCATGCAGGCGTGCTCCCATGTCCTGCTGCTGCGTCCATTGACACAGACAGGACTCAGCCCTGCCCCCCAGCATCATTAGATTTGATTGACAGCAGCAGGGGCCAATGGGTGCGCTGCTATCAATCTCTCCAATCAGGACCCAAGGCACCGGCTGGAGCGGGTGTGCTCGTCCCCAGTGCTGGAAAGACTGTGTTCGGGTAAGTAAAAGGGGGCTCTGGGGGGGCTGCTGTATCACAGGAGGTTTTTCACCTTAATGTATAGAATGGATTAAGGTGAAAAACCTTGAGGGTTTACAACCCCTTTAAGTGCTCCTCTAAGTGAAAAGTAAAATAAAACTACAGCCCCGGTTGCATATATATTTATTTAATTATATTTTCATACTTCACAGGGGAACTATTTTAGATTTTCCAGTATGCCAGACAATTTTGACAAAACCATTCTTTAATTCAGGGTTTCTTAACCAGAGTTCCATGGAACCTTGGGATTCCTCCAGAAGTTGTTAAGAGTTCCTTGAACAATGAACTGCTTCTAACTCCCACTGATTTTGGTTATCCTTTTAACTGTAAGGAAGTCAGTCTTTCTACTGGTTTCCCACTGACCATTATTATAAGGGGTTATCCTCCCATTGGCCACTAATACATAGGACCTCTATGCCAACGGCCAATACAAGAAGACACTTTTCCACTGACCACTAGTATAAAGGGCACTACAATGTTCACTCTTGGTGTTTCCTTTCTAGCCATTATTATTATTTGTTCCATGTCAGGATTATTACTGAAACATTTTTTTACTTATAGAGAAAAGGGTACATACATTCTTGTATGTATTATTATATTTATAACTTATTGACTACGCAAATGTGCTGTGAACCAGAGATGTAATAACTTTAGTACGGGTTCTCCATTACATGAAAATTATTTCAAGGGTGCTTCTGTGTTACAGGGTTGAGGAAAGCTACTTTAATAATTAATTTCCCCCCCAATAACATGAAATTATTTTTTAACCCTTTCACCAATGGACCGATTTATCCACTTCTTGCATGCAGAAAAATAATGTATATTATAAATGTTAACTCAGAAAAGACCACAGAATATTTTTTCTAGAAGCAGAGGACCTGTGGAGGTTTGTCCAATGCAAAACAGCTTGGGGAGCCGGAGTTCCCCACTCTCCTTGAAATGTCCAGCAGTGGTCCCCGGCCAATGGAAGTGTCAGCAGCCTCAGGATTGTGTGTGTGTGTGTGTGGGGGGGGGGGGGGGTGCTAACGTTAAACACAAAATGTTTTACTTTTTTAACCACATGTGCCTATTTGTGCAACAATTATTTTATACGTTTAAATAAATAGATTTTAAAACTATGTCTGGCAAGCAATTGTAATAAAATGGGATGGCATGTTTAAGCAATAACTTCAAGTTTCTTCTTTGCATATAATAAGCCCAAACAAAATAATAAAACATTTGTAAAAATCACAATCGGACATTTGACAGTTATTGAACAATATATCTTAAAATGACCTTTAAACATAAATCTTACAAAATAACAAAATGCCCTCTTTGCACTATACAATACATTAAAAAAGGAGAGTATTATACAAGTGCATTAAATATATTACAGTTCTGTTCGCCATTTAATAAAAAAAATGCATAATATTGTTGTGCAGACTGAAGAATTGTTTCCACAAGTAATAACGCTCACTGCAAGTAATAACGCTTGCTGCTAAATGTAAAGGAAACATTGCAATCATAGATTCCATTCCCTTAAATGCCACTGGATTGTTATTAAAGTAACATATAACATTTTGCTAGATGACACAGGAGCATGAACTGCATAAGGAAAATGCCCAAACTGTATGTTGTTCATGGATGTAAATCCAATGTATAAAGAATGTACTTTCATCCTTTTTTTATGCAGCTGTGAAACAAATCATACTCTGATCAATTTACAAACATTAACAAATGGGCCTAAAAATTACGTGATCTACTTACTATAACAAAAGTAAAGCATCTACCTAGTCTTTCTTGTGGCAGTAGCCTATCTAAATGGTAAAGCACAACATCCAATGATTTTTTTTAAAGGGTTTTACTATTTATGATTTATATGCAAATACAACATTATGTGACCAGAGAGCTCAGTTTCACTGTAGTGAATTTTAGTTAGCAGAAACATAAGATACTCAGCAGGGGATGCCTACATCGCTAAAGCAACCTTCTATATTTTTGTACAAGGTCTCAAAAATCATTATTAAAATTCCCAAATGAATTTCCCGCAGCTTCAGAAAAAGCTGTTACTTTTAATTGTTGATCCCATACTATTGTCCCCCTGCAGTTATTAGCTTGAAGTGAACCTGTTTCTATGAGAATACAGGAGAATTCTAGACCTGAAACCAAAGGAAGTAGTAATGGAGAAAAGGGGAGGAAGGGGGGGGGGGGGGCTGCGCAGTAAATCTGGCCATACAGTAGAATTATTTCTTGCAAAATGTTTCATTTTAAGAACATTCACATGATTATTTAGTTAGTGGGGTTGAATCAACATTTTGTTTTTGGTCATATTGATGAGAAGATTCGAAAGAGCAAATTGCTTGCAGTATATGTTGTTTTTCTTTCAGGAAAGTACTTCAAACCTTTTTTTGCTTTAACCATTCGATTTTGAAATGAATGGTAAAGGCAAATTAATTTTTGAAGCACTTTTGAACGACATTCCTCAAGTCATCAAACTTACTGAGATTTTTTTGTACAAATGATTATACCAATATTTATATGAATAATAAAATAGCACCATAAAAATAAAGGAGTCAAAACACCCCCACATAAATGGTCCCAGCAGCGCTTATATATGACATATGAGTAAACACAGTCTTTCTATTAATATATGTAGTGCTCCCAATGAAATCAACAATAGTCCATTGAGTATATCTGTACTGGGGAACTTGGATCACGTCACAACCTTAATCCTTCACCACACCACGTGAATCAACCGGGAGGTGACAGCCCCCCAATGTGGAAAGACTCACCAGAGGCAAGTAACGTCAACGCCTTATGTAAATACCCTGCAATCAGATCCAATTCGATTTCGGATGATCTTTGTGTGTATGGGAACCAGCCGATGATTGCCAAGCGGGATTACCTAATGATGGGATAGGAGCAGAGCAGAGTGCAGGCAGACACAGCCTGGATGCCAGGACTGTGTCTGCCTGCACTCTGCTCTGCTCCTATCCCATCATTAGGTAATCCGGCTTGGCAATCATCGGCTGGTTCCCATACACACAAAGATCATCCGAAATCGAATTGGATCTGATTGCAGGGTATTTACATAAGGCGTTGACGTTACTTGCCTCTGGTGAGTCTTTCCACATTGGGGGGCTGTCACCTCCCGGTTGATTCACGTGGTGCGGTGAAGGATTAAGGTTGTGACATGATCCAAGTTCCCCAGTACAGATATACTCAATGGACTATTGTTGATTTCATTGGGAGCACTACATATATTAATAGAAAGACTGTGTTTACTCATATGTCATATATAAGCGCTGCTGGGACCATTTATGTGGGGGTGTTTTGACTCCTTTATTTTTATGGTGCTATTTTATTATTCTGTTTACATTAGGCAGCTGCTATTTTTTAGTTTAAAATTATTATTACTTTTGTTGATGAAGGCATACTAAGCGCAGATTTGAGCGTACTTTTTGGTATCGGGGTTTGAGTGAGTTTATAGCTCTGCTTGAAGTTCAATATTTATATGAACTTTCATTTGAAACTAGTGTATTGCCAGCTTAATTCTAAGGGCTCATTTACAATAATGCATGTGTAGAATTGAGCATGTCCATTCATTTTCAATGGTACCTCAATGAATGTCCATGGTCTTAAAAACACACCCAATTTTTTTTTGTTGGTGCGCTGCACAAAACACGTTTATGCACTAGGATGCTATTGAAAATGAATGACAATGTACCACAAAGTACATACAAAATAAGCACAAAAAACTTGCCCAAGTGTGAATGCGGTCACATTAAAGAATCTTGTTTAGCAAGAAATTGATCTAACTTGACATACTCACTGGGCAGATTTTTAATTAAGAATCGGCATAGTAAAATTCTTTAATTCTCCCATTCAGACGCAGTGTTGCTCTACAATATATTTTTTAAATAATTTTATTATAAATTAATGCAGAACTCCAGACACCCATTAATCCAATTACATATTGTTCTAAAAACCTTAAAAATATTTGACTCTAAGTTTGACGCAAATGCATAGATCAACAGTGCTCCTCTAACATGTTTCAGGCCTGGAGGCATAAGAGAGACATGTTTAGATAGCTCTACAGAGAATACTTATGTGGTGTATTCCTATATGTACTACCCATATACATAAAAAAGAGAGACTTTTGAAAAATCTTTCATGTCTTGTTTGCAAAATGCAGATGGAATATTGCCAGATAATATTGATCAGGCTTTCCGGTTCTGGAAGTGTGTGTATGTGTCATGTGAAAGTAAGATGGAACACCAGACATAGATAGGTTGTCCAGTGCTAAAATTCTGAAACAACTCCAGTTCTACAGATTGCTTCATCCACTAAAGATCTTTCATATAAACAATCTACCGCTGATCAGTTTGAGCTGGCTCAGACAGTTACATCTTCATTTTGAATGTTCATACAAAAATTCTGCTGATTAGATCATTTTTTCTGTCTTCATTAAGTCAACTTATTTTGTAAGGCCCTTACAATTTTATCCAGACCTACTATTTGAATAGAATCCCAGATGTATTAAACTCATTGCAGTATTACAATTTTTCTCAAGCTAAAAACCACATTCACAGGTAGAATTCCGTTTGTTCAAAAAAAAAAAAAATTCTGCTCCTTCAAATTTTCTTCTTACTACTTTGGAAAACAAACATCGATTTAACCCCACTAACCATTATAAAATTGAGCAAACGTTGCATAAAAAAAGATTTTGAAAATAAATTTTACTGGTGTATGGCCAGCTTTAGATGGATGAACATTTGCCTCAAATGTTTCTGTTTTATCAGGCAATTATCTTATATGCATTTGGCTTACTCAAAGATATGGCACAGGAAATCAGCAGCTATGAATAATGAGCGTCATCATTTGCCTGATGGCAAATGTCAGAAAATAGTTGGGCTGGTAAAACTGTTTACAGATGTTTCAGTTGTATTTCTAGGTGTTTTGCTGCAGTTCTACTTTAAAGTGATCCAGTCTCTTTAACATGAACACAATCTGTTATAAATTGCAGGTATCTAGAGATGCCTGGACACACCTGCATTAGGTTTCAGTGTCCTGACTCTGCCGGGTCGTTCTGACAAAGCAAATCACCAGTACTTTACTCTTTCCTCCTTTAGCCCTATCACTATGATGGAATTCCTCAATGGCCAATAGGAATGTGTGAAAGGTGGAAGGGGCAGGCAAGCTATGACATTATCAGACAATGGCAAATCGTTGTAAAAACATAAAAAAGAAAAACTCTGCGCTTGGTGTAACTAAGTGCAAAATCAATATGTGGGAAAGCTGTACATGATATAGTGTAAGAATACCTAACACTCACAATGACAAACAAACAAATAAGTTGTGCTATCTCTTTAACAATCACAAAAACTGCGTAAAGACATATGTGATAACATTTAAAATGCAATGTGACTTTCCATTAATAAATCAATAATCAAATACAAATTCCTTTTTATTCCATATAACGTGTAAAAATCCATGATGGAGCTCCAGATTACTGCAAGGTCTGACCTCCAGAGAGTGAGGTCAAAAGGGCTTATGCATAAGAATGTGCTCCAGGAATGCCCAAATGATCAGAGCAGCCAGAAATCCTCTCAAAGTGAACCCAGCAACAACAGCAGCAGCAGTAGGCAGCATAGGACTCTTACAGCTTTTCATAGATGCCAGCAGTGCACCGTGCCAATCCCAGAAACATATATCTCAAGTATCATGCAGGAGAGCCGAAGAACTATAGTTCATTATCCCAATAAATTTCCGCTCTATTTATAAAATATACTCACAAGCATATTGTAGTAAAAGCATTAAACACAAACACATACTGCTCAATTGAGCTTGCATGCTTGATGAAGTCACTACCAAGCCCCCCCAACATGTTTCTTCATAGCAGACTTCTTCAGGGGGCTGTCCCCTGAAGGATTAATGGTTGCTTGTATGATTGTTTGGGCATTCCTGGAAAATATTTTTATACATAAGTGCTTTTGCCCTCACTCTTTGGATTTCATACTATCTGGTAAAGAGGTAGTGTGCTATAGAGTTAGTGGAGCACCGAAGTTTACTTTGAAGCATTTCATCATGGATGTTTACATGTTATATGGACTATATTTGTTGTATTTGATTATTGATTTATTCACGGAAAATAACTTAACATTTTATATGTTATCTCATATGTGTTCACACAGTTTTTGTGATTGTTTAAGGGATAGTGCAACCTATTTGTATTAATGCCACACCTTTGCATGATCAGAACAGTTCAACATTTGGGCAGATCAAAGACACTGAAAGCTGCTGCCGGTTTATGCAGGCACCTTTAGCTGCCTGTTCTTTATACCAGTCGATAACATTTTTATATGTTTTGGGAATCTGTGTATAGCTGATTGCCAGCTAAACATTTAGCCCTTGTTTCCAGTCTTAATAAGAAAAAAAATCACAAAGAATAAAGTTGTTGTAAACTTCAGAAACAAAAAATTGATTAATGATATCCCTCTACAGCATGGGTGCTCAACCTGTGGCCCTCCAGCTGTTGCGATACTACAAATCCCATGAGGCATTGCAAGGCTGACAGTTACAAGCATGACTTCCAAAGGCAGAGGCATGATGGGACTTCGAGACAGCTGGAGGGCCACAGGTTGAACACTCATGCTCTACAGTGTAAACTTGTCTCAATCCCTGCGTTATGCTTTGCAGTGTGTGACATCAGATTCCTGCCCTCGGCCTTCTAAAGCTGAGAAGTAGCCTTTGATCTGTGTACTTTGAACAGCTGTAGAGAGGAAAGGGCTGCACATAAACAGGTATAACTTATGTAGGAGGATTTGTTTCATCTCTTTGTATCACCTGAGGCTAGTCACTTCACTGGGTATATTTAAGGGTTTACAACTACTTTAATAGTAAGATTTATAATAGCCATACACTTTAGGGAGGAATCAACAAAATTCATATTACATTTGTTGGATGCACGGTAGCTATGTCCTATCACACACAATCACTGTTTAGGTGTTCAGGCAGCAATGGGTGCTGCAGTTGTCTAAATATAATAGCATTTGAATTTGAATGTGAAGAATAACTAGTTTACCTCTTGATTTTTACTCTTGTATACTGCGTGCATGTATAGTAATTCTAATCAGTTTTTTTGCTAGACGTGTTTATTACTTAAGAAACTGAGCATATCAATTTAAAATAAGGCCAATAAATTTGAAATAAAAAAAGGATTAATTCCATAAGCACCAGTAATAAAAAGAAAATAAACTATTAAATGGAAACACACTGCAAACTCATCTGTTGCATATCAATGTGTGTTTGGTAATGTATTATAAATATTTTATGTCATCATAATATTTACATATAAACATAAAAAGGCATACCGCCTGCAGCCCTGGTCTGTAAGCTAAAAATTCAAAAAAAGGTAAAACACGAACACATAGTAAAAAAATACACGAAAAATAACCCTCACCAGACTGCTGAAGAGCAAATTTTTGTTCTAGATTTCACTTTAGCTGTAGGCCAGCCAAAACAAAACCGAGATTTAGAAGGCCACAAGGTTGTAGTGTAGGCTGAAATGAAATTTTGTCTGACATAACTTCCTCCAACAATTACAAGATCTAAAGCAGGAGGGTCTAAATTCTATTTCATAACCTACAACTAATAACACTGACCACAATAAAATTATCACTGTAGCTTTATTTGAAAGTCCATTGTTAACCCCCTAGTGGAAAATGCTTACGTAGCACTTATGGCAGTGAATGGGGTTAAATGAAAATCAGATTTTAAATTTGCAGGACATCCCAAAAGCACTCTGGAAATGGGCGTCTATTCAGGCATTACCTGCATGAACACTACAGGGACCTCATCAATCTGGCCCCAAAGACCTATCTTCTTTCTAAACATAATAATTTCAATATAATGCAATATAAAACCATAAATCCTACTGCATTATATATATAGATAAAATATCTTAATAAATATTGTGTAGCCAGTATTCAGAAGTAATAGTAATAACATTACATAAAAGTGAGTTAATGAATACAATTGCAAAGGAGAAAATGGAATTCCTTCATACACAGAACAACAGGCTGTGAAAGGCAGTGGGAGGGTTATTGAGGAATCATCTAAAGGTGTATTGGGGAGGTTTTCTGGTCTTCCTGTTTAATCCACAGATTTCCCCCCAAATAAATAACTTCAGTAATTGTAGGAGTTCATGTCATGTCCAAAGAACGGGTCTGTCTGCTGACTATTCAGTCACGCATTTGGACTTACAGGAAAGAACACCATCCTCATAGTGCACTAGTTCCCTTTATCTTGGTAACCACCTATCCTGGATGAAAATGGATTTTATTACAGTGACACTCTCTCATCTCAGGCAACTAAATCTCCATAGTTGAATCCATTGTTGACCATGGCTCTTTCACCAGAAGATGGACTTCATGAAGTCATCAAGTCTAGGAAACATGTTCATCTTCTTCCACATTTGTAGACCAAAATCAGATTTACTGCGTGGCTTCACTTTTTGGCTATTAGCCATGGAGTCTGACCCTTAAAGTACCAAACGAAGGTGCTTTCATGAGTAGGGTTTGGAAAATATAGCAGCACTGACAATGTATTATACCAGGGTAATCAAGACAAGAAACACTTTGTATTCAGATAGCAATTGAGAGTCTCTTTAAAAGCACATGGCTAATGGCAAACATGTACATTCAAAATTTAGCTGGCAAATATATTTGTAGCTTTTTTTATACTAATCAAAGACATGCTTTAAAAAAAAGAAAAAAAAAAGACTAACTCTGTGTAGAGACAAAAAAAAAAAAAAAAAAAAATGTGTTCTAAAACGTCTGTCAGGTCTTCATTGCTTTCTGTGCCACCACTAGATAGATTCCCCATTTCCAAATGTCCTGATGACCATGGTCATAGAGGCAGAGAGTAATGAAATATCCCAAGTTTTTCAGTTCTCACCAGAATAGTAATAGTGAGGAGGAAATATTCAAGTGGGAACACTTCTGGTAATAACTACAATAAGAAGCAAAATCCCTTATCTTTGTAGGGATTACCTTTCACTTCCTGTCGCATCTTAAAGAAAAAAGTGGAGGGAAATTAGACAACAAAAACTTACTTGGGTGTTAATCTTTCCCTACTTAAAGTGTAAGTAAACCATTTTTAGAACTTGGACCTACAGGTAAGCCTATAATAAGACTTACCTGTATGTACAGTGAATATCTGTTAAACTTGCACAGCTTGGGAGATATTCACACTACATGCAGCCGATGACATCACCGGCGCATGTGCTCTAAAGGGATGGCATACCTGTGCCATCCCTTCAGAGCTCTGTTCTGGTCCGTGATTCCTGTGCGCATGTATGGGAGTAAAGTCATTGCTGTGTGGCCAATCAGACGGCCAGAGGAATCAAACCCAGAAAGGAGACTGGGTGAAGATGAAAGCATCTTTAGCGTTGACAGCGCAAGGTATACAATGCACACTAGCACATTAAGCCATTGTCTTACAGGGTTTAAAAAAATGTGGTTTACTACTGCTTTAATAATTTTTGTATATTTACTGTGTATGTATATATATATATATATATATATATATATATATATATATATACACACACACACACACATACATACACACACCTTTATCCTTATTATATTCTAAATGTGGTGTGCATGTGTATTGATGGAAAGCAATTCACCATATTGCCCTTTATGATTAGCCAATGGATATTTCATAATAGACTGTGCTATAAAGAATCAGAAACTATACACCTGGTAATAACAATGTCAGAGCTGCTTTAGGCATAAAAACAAATGGACAGGAATTTTGAGAACACAGTTACAGGACTCAATCATGCATAACAAGCAAAACTTACAATGCATTGATAGCAAGCAGGCAATTTTTCCAAACACCTTTAAGTTTTTTTTTAGAAAAAAAAAAAATTCTGAACTTTGGTTCTCCCAGGACCTCAGAGCAATCCACATTCCATGCCGTCTCTGTGACAGATGGTTTTCATTTAATACAAAGTATTTTCAAGCTATACACCATGCAGTGCTTGTTCTCTGTCAGGGTCTATCACACAACTTAAAAGGCAAGATCCTTACTCCACCCCACCCCTTCCAGAGTGGGGCAATGAGTGAATCATGATATGTTTAACTAAACTTTAATGGCTGGCTACGGTAGGAAGTTGAATGTCTGGGTTGTCATTTTACCCTCAACTAGCCAGTAAACCTAAATTAAAATGTGTCGGTATGAGGGCAAGTGATAACTTTACTAAATGCATATGTATACATTCCAGGAGTTTAGCAGAACTGATATATGAGCTAAAGGTCTTGTCTTGGAGTGACATTTTTTTTCTGCATATAACTTTGATCAGATAAACTAAAGGCTACAGCACATGGCCTTAATATGATTTCTTTGGCCTTAAATGCTGCATAACAGAACAATAGGCAGCTTTTATCACAGTGGCCAGCATGGGTACAAAGCCAAAATCATTTATTTAAATCTATATTTTAATGTCTGCTGTCATTTGAAGCATAAATGCTCCATTTTCCTGCCACTTTTTTTTTTGTTACTAATTTGTATTTAGAAGGCTTTTAAAACCTAATGCTTCATATGTTTCTTGTTACAAATACATGTATTTTCTTATAGCATGGTTGTTTTAGGGTTCAAGGAAAAAAAGACTGATTCACTTTAAATGCCAGAGGTGTGGAACATCATAATTTTATTAACCATAAACCATCATACTCAGGTAAACGGCCATCATTTCTCTGATGTACTTTTGGCACCAAAGTATAATAACTTAAAGAGCATTATTTAATAACTGTGCACAAATATCATGCAAATACAGCAGCATTTTTCACAAATATTAGAAAAGCAAAAACAAAAAATATACACAAATTGTTCAAAAAGAAAACAAAAACTTTTTAGTATTTATGTACAAAAATGAATAAAGTTTGGTATGTTTTTCTTTTTGTTTCTACAGAACACTGTATAAAAATAAATATTCTATGTACAGACACAAAGGACAATTCCCAGGTTAGAACGATCACTGCAAAAGAAAACATAAACTTGGTTAGTTTTGGAATCCCAGTACTTGCAAGGAAACGCATTAACATATCTTGACAGGCAGAAATAAAGGTGTTTTATGGATCCTTTTTTGATATCCTGTTAATACTTAGACAACCAATAGCACACAATAGTACACTATAGCACTTTCTGACAAGTGTAAGGGACCGAACCTAAATAAATCCTGCTTGAGAATGGATGTCCCAAGCAACGAAAAAAATGGCCATCCACATATAGGACCACATTTTGTAAATAAAGTAGTTTGGCTACAGTGCTAAACTTCTGGCGTGTGCAGCAATAAAAGGTTGGACTACATATATGAGTTGATACCATTATGTGACCATTTTTCTCTACACAACTAATCAACGTCCCTTGTCTTCTTACACTACCCGCCACTGAACCACAGATCTGTTCATTACCTAATATAGCATATGTCTGTGAGATGTTTTTTAGCAGATAACCAGCCAACATTATGATTTGATCATGTGCTGACCAATCCAACTTTAATAAGAGATTTGAAATTAAATCAATCAATAAATAAAAGAACCAGGTTTGTTAATTAATAGTTGCTTAACCCAGGCCCCAAGAATAGCTAAAGAAAAATTAAGCTTCAAATAAAATAATTCTGCACAAAACCAAGACTCCTCAAAACTTCTAAGGTACAGTTTCCACCTAGCTTCTGCAGCTCAGCATTTGGCATTTGATTTTTTAACAAAAACTGCGAATATGCAAAAAATGGATATGCAGTATTTGACTGTGTGCTGTACTTTTAGTGTTTCATTAAGAAATCAATTGTCCCTTCTGCCCTTTTTTTAAGAAACATTGGGTCCACTATGGTCCACTATCCTAGGTCACGTTTCAAGTCGAAGACTTGCGATGAATGGATCAGATACCAATGCCACGACAATAAAAAGGCTGCTTCCCAAGCTCATAGAAAATTGTTAAGTACCCTGATCAATGATGGGTACTTTGCCTTTGAACATCTACATATAGGTTTCATTTTAATTTATACCTCAGCACCCTTTTTTAATCTGCACTTTGGTATACCTCTAGCAACAAGCTGATTCAGTGCTACTAAAGGGCCTGCGTTGACACATGCATGATCCACCAGTTTTCAAAATATAAGCTTTGATTGCAGTTTTCTGTAGTGTTAAATTATACACACAGGAATAACCCAGCTATTATTGTATACACAGTTCCAATAGTTATTTTAATTGTCCTAGTACAATCAGTCTCCAAGGGGAGCCTAAGTTGGTTGTGTCCACGGGTGGCGGATAACAATTTTTTGGCTTTACGGTGAACCAGAGACACTCTGAACCAAGATGGCAAGCCTATGGGAATGTAGGGGATACTTGTTTGTAAGTTAGATTGTAAGCTAGCTTTGTAAGCTTGTATGTTAATGGAGAGATTCTCAAAGGCTAAGGGATGTTTAATCCTAATAGAAAAAAGGTGTGTGTGTAGGGAGTTACACACACACACCTTACATTGTTTCTTAAAGCAGAACCTCACCCTAAAAGGGTTCTGTTTTAACATCTCCTTCCTCCCTCCTCCTAGTGTTTTTAGCAGGTACCTGCTCCCACTTCTGCTCTGACCACTTAGGTGATCTGAGCAGAAGTTCTCCCCTTCCCACTGCCCACACATGTTCTGTGAACCTCCACAGGTCCAAGAATGCTGGGGGACCATTCACAAAGTGCAGCATGACTCGTACATGCACAGTGGGAAGTCAATTGTGAAACTGCAAAGAGTCACAGCTGTCTTCTCTTAGTAAACATGCCGCACCGGGGACCCAAAGACCAGCGAAGAACCAACCTGGGTGAGGATGGCGTTGGATCCTTTGACAGGTACGTGTCCTTTTTTATAAAAAGTCAGCAGATACAGTATTTGTAGCTGCTGACTTTTATGTTTGTTTTATTAAGACTGAAGATCCTTTTTAAGATTGGGACGTGAAAAAGGTCTGGGAACCCTGTCCAGGAATAAAAGGATATGTCCAGAAACTAATTTATAGAAGCTTAACTGAAAATTATTATTATAAATCATTTTACTTTTACAGAAAATAGGATGAAATGGAGAGGGAACAATGAAACTGGGAAATATACAATATAGGCCTATGGTGCTCACAAACAAAAGTTTAGGAAAAATGTTATGGGGCATGAAAAGTATAAACCATTAGTTAACAACTTCAGTCCTTTCAATGAAAAAGCGAGAGGACAAACAAATAATTATACAACAGTTATTAACATCCAACAACAGAAGCAGATATAAAGAGTCAAGATGACCTAGTTGTAAGAGTGGGAAAGAGAAAGAATCCTGAATATTTTTCAATGCGCTCTAAAAGGCAGAAAGAGAAGGAAGCACTGAAGAAGAAGTGGTTAAAGCTGAACTGCAGCATAAATCAAATATTGTTTAGATACAATAGGCATGTGTATTTTTGCTTAAATCTTGGTGTATTTTGAGAATGCCTTCCACATTTATAGGGTACTCCAGTGTGGAACTTTGCCTTTCTGCAGGAGCCTCTTGTTATAAAGGCTGGTTACTGCTGCTCTCTCTCTCCTTCTGCAAGGTGTCTTGTTTACACCCCCCTCCAGTAGGTTTCTACAGGCAGCCTGTTGCGGGTGCAACTTTAGGGTCCCTCCCACAGTTATACTTTCTGTGCAGCCCAGTGATGATGTCACCACTACTTTACGCTGTAATAAATTTATTTTAAAATAAGTTTGGCACACAGAAGTGGATTTTATCCCTTGTTGCTACTGAAGAATATATTTAAATGAAACGTTTTGTCCCCAGAGTTCAAGGGAGTGACTCACAAGTATAAAATAGATAGTATAAAATAAGTTAACATTTTTCAGGGCCCCTTAAGAATTATACTACCATACTCCCTGTAGCGCTACACAAAGAGTGCAAGCAATGAAAAAATGTATAATTACAAATTGAATGTTCACGGTACAAACAAACCTTGAGTAAATGTATCCTTTATTTAAATCAAGAGTGGAAAAAGATTTTGGCCACTAACAATAGGAGGTGTGGAACATTTCTGTGGCTCATACATGGTCAACACCAAAGTTCCTTCCTCATTGTACTAGAATTAACATTGGCCTTGGTATATAACTACACATTGCTAGCACTGGGGCTTTCCACTTATTTTCTATGACAAATGCGGGTATTTCAACCAACAGAGGCAACAAGTGCAGCCCAAAAAATCTTGCAGCCCCCCCCACCCCTTCCCGATTTAATAACTGGGGTAGTTCATGCACAGTGAGCTTAAGCACGTGTCATTCCTACAAATCCACAGACATCAAAACAAACAGGTTAAATGCTTTAGGTTCAAAGTTTTAGGTTCCATGCTGAGACATGTGCTACATGTGTATATATATCTTTTTTGCCAAGCTCATAACAGAGAGGAACATGCTAGAACTAACAACAGGCTGATTTATGCATTTATCATTTTCCTCTGTAACAAAAACTCACATAAACAAGGTGTGCAAGGCATAATCCAAAATTCAAAACATACTTTACAGATACAGACAAGTACAAGTGTTACCTTATTCCAGCAGCCTTGTACAGGTAAACCATCTTCTCCCTATGGAAACAGAACAGTACGTTTATATGCTATTGTACTGCCGCACACTAAAATAATGCAGACATTATGCTTTGTTTTGCCTACATTTCCCTTTCTCTCATTTCAAGCTGTGAACATAATGGCAGATTTAATGTTGGCTTACAAATGTTTTATTGTAATTAAAAGCCTAGTAAATCCTAAATTACAAGACACTTTATGTAAAAATCCAGAAAATCATTGCCAAATACGTATGCCCACACTCATACAGGAAATTAGGAAAATGTCTGATGTTAACACAGATTTTAGGCTAAATAGACATAGCTGTTGAAGCTGGCA
>BLSH010336072.1:992106-1003702 GCA_018402905.1 Glandirana rugosa | reverse complement strand
AAAATTAATATTACACTTGGACACCGGTCTTCATTCTTCAATTTGAAACTGAGTGTGACATATTGTCCGTGGAGATCCACAGACGTACCACCCAACGTAAACAACATCTCGTCCTCACAGTTTGAGTTAAAGTAACGCCCGGCGTAGTCGTAATACCAACAGGAGTTTTCCGGTCAACATAGACATTCTGATATATTTACATAGATGAGAAATATTATAATCTAGTAAAGGAGACGTAAGCTAATAATGACCAAAATCAGTATTGATCTCAACTCGCTTGAAGATCTTCAGGCCCAAGACGACCAAGACGTCTTGAAGCCCGGGACAAAGTTCGGGTTCTGTCCGGACCCGGACCCGGACTTTGTCCCGAAGTTCTGCAGAACCAGCAGAACCCGGACTTCTAGAAGTTCGCTCAACTCTAGTTATGACTAAAACCAGTAATAATCGAATGCAGAGGAAATGATCTAATATTATAAAGAGTAGATACATTTATATAGTCTTACAGATACAACTGGCCTTTTGAGGACAACCATAATGCTGATGCGGCCCGCAATGAAATTGAGTTTGACACTCCTGCTCTACAACAAATGCAACCCACCATGCAGACACCTAGAGGTGCCTGTTATACAGTGTGAGTCAAAGTTTAACTTCTTACTTCTGGCCACAGGTTCACATTATAATTAAAATAATTCTCTTTAAAAAGGAGCTCCTGTCTACCAAAAATAAATAAAAGTCATCAGCTAAAAATACTGTAGGTGCTGAGTTTTAATATAAGGGCACTCACTTGTCCAGGGATCCAGGGATATCAGCACCCAAGCCAATTCTTCAATTAGCTTTGGGTGCAGGTGCAGGCATTGTAAGTAAGGGAAACTGGCAGTGAAGCCTTCTGGGTTCACAGTCGGTTTCCTACTACACATGTGTGAGTCGTGCTGCGCTTTGTGAATGGTTTTGCAGTCTTCTGGGACCTGTGTGTGTCCCAGAAGGCTGCAAGAGGAAGGAGGAGGTGCTGCACATGCTTGTAGATTGCGGGTACCTGCCCCTCCCCCCAAAAAAGTGCCAAATATGGCATTGGAGGGTTCCAACAAGTGGAGCTTCCCCTTTTGTAAGCTTCATTTTGAATTAAAATCTCAACATTTTATAATTAAGCACATGATAACTTAAGCCCCGTACACAGGGGCCAAATGTCGGTAGACATCGGCCAGTTTAAAAAAAACGGCCTACATTCGGCCCATGTGTATTTAGGTCTGTGCGACAGAAGCCGGCCGTTTGCATGCTGGAAAACCAGCAGTCGACTGACTCTTAATCAGCGCTCTCAGCCAATTGCAGAGAGTGCTGATCAGAGTGTTCTGGCGGGGGGGCATTCCCCTGTCAGAACACAACAGTTCAGCGGGGGAGATCGCTGTACTAACTTCAGATGGTGCTAGTACAGTGGCTCCGACCGGAGCTGACAATTTTTTTTCATTCAACTTGCTGGTTTGAGCAAAAAAAAAGCTTATAGTGTGTACCAGGCTTAAAGGAGTTGTAAAGGCATAAGGTTTTTTTTTATCTTAATGCATGCATTAAGATAAAAAAACTTTCTGTGTGTAGCAGCTTCCCCAGCACCCCCCAAATTGTTTACCTGAGCTCCATGTCTCTGCAGCGATGTCCACGAGTGTCTTAGTTGTCTCAGACACTCCTCCTGATTGGCTGAGACACAGCAGTGGTGCCATTGGCTCCTGCGGCTGTCAATCAAAATCAGTTAGCCAATCAGGGGAGAAAGGGGGTGGCGTGGATCGGGGCTCCATGTCTGAATGGATACACAGAGCTCTAACTCAGCTCGGGTGCCCCCTATAGCAAGCTGCTGACTGAGGGGGCACCCACCAGAGGAAGGTAAATCTTCCAATTAGGACACTTGTTCTAGTGATAACTGGAGTCTACTTTTGGTTAAGGCAAGAAAGGGTTAATCCCTGTCAGGTACAACAGAAACATAGAAAAGAGATAAAAAAAAAAAAATGTTGTCCATCAAGTCTGCCCAAGTTTTTTATCTGCAGCAATAGAGGTAGTGAGTCAGTCAAGTGTAAATGGATTCACACATGCTTAGGACAAACATAGATTTATACTCAGACAAAAAAAAGTTTTGAAATGTAAAAAAATTTGGACAGACTCGCATTGTCTTTTTACTGCCATCACTCCTCTATGTTTCTATAACAGTTTAAAGGGGAGATTTGGTCAATCCATCCTTGCTTTAAATAAAAGTAAACTTTTGTCGACAAATGGCAATACCTTATCAATGCCAATGCTAAGCTGACAAAGCAGTTAAATGTATTGTAAAAGTGCATTTTAAATTTCAAATGTTCATTTAAAAGAAAACGTTGAAGTGAAACCAAGGGTCTATCCTTCTAACAATATTTTCCATCTCCATAATTCATTTGAAAAGATTACCAGCTAAATAAACTTCTAGTTAACTGGGGTGACATCCCTTTATAGTTGTTGCCGGAACTCTTACTATGGCATATTTAAGAGATCTGGCATGCTGTGCTATTATGACTATGATATTTTATATTACCATTTCCTTTATTTTCGTAGTATCCTGTACAATTATGTTTAGTACAAACAAAACAGATCATTTGAAGTCTGATTCACACATTCTGTAAAGATATACAGTTCTTCCCCATTGAGGCTCACCTTGTGTACATGGTTAATTTCTTTTCAAGTAAAATACTCATGCACATAAATATTATGGATACCCACAAATCCTGCAAGAATCAATCTTATGTCTATAAAGTTGGCAAATACGCCCAGTGTTTACGGTGAATGTCCAACGTTTTTTTTTCCCGTTGTTTTTAAACCTCCAAAAAAATATTCTGAAACTGTACAGCTGGAGAATTCTCGAAACATGAATGCTGCTTCATAGATCTAAGCAATTTGAATGTTTATTTATCTAATATTAACCTTACCTGGACTAATAGAACAACTTCTGTTCCTGGTATACCAGGAGAAACATCATCAAGTGTCTTTTAAACACACTTATTTCCATAAATGTCATCTATAGATCACTAGATCTCTAGATGCCTAGATGTGAAACAAGCCTTTGCCACTAGTAGATATTTTGGTATACAGGAGGAGACAGCATATTACAACTTTTTCCAGAGGCTTTAATCATGAAAACATATATGGTAGTATTCAGTTAGTCAATGGATTGAATACCTGTGCATTAAGATGTTTCATCTGTAGCAAGGTATTTTCTCCATGTGTTGTCAAAGTACACTGTCAGCTGAAGGTCTCAGCTGGCCTGAGCATTCTCCCACAAGGTTAGTGACATGGGTCCTACTGCACTCCTGCCTTGCCCCTAAGTAGGGAAGGCCCTGACTAAGGTGGGCCCCCTTGCAATTCCATAAATGCATTGGCTTTCCTGTTGATTATAAATCTCATTCCGGACTTTTACAAGTAGAGTGGCATTCTATTCTCTACCCTTCCTTCATGTCTCCTTCAACATGTATATTAGGTCCTAAAATAAACAGAACTGCCTGCTAACTTCCACATAAATCCTTTGACTAAACAGAGCACACTGAGCAGACCAGCACAAGATTACAATTATATTGCCCCAAAGTAAGTCACTTATTTGAATACTACCCTCATCCTGGGTCCAATTTGTTCCCATGAACCCGCCAAGCATATTAAATATAAAAATGTGATTAGATGATTGATTTGAAAACCAGGTCTTTCAGAGATTTACACAAGTCTTAGACCTTGATTGCCTGGGTTGCATGATCCTTTGGGGGTTAAACCGATCCACATGAAATGAATCATGCATAAATATTGATTGATCGGTTACCCATTGATCGCAATCTACCCGTCGATTGGAGGTAGGTGGCGGGTAGATTGAATCCCTTCTTTGCCAACTCCAACCTGGACAGGATCGGGGGTGGCATTTACTCAAACCAATCCCATGTATTTTCCTCCTGCCGCAGCTGAAATCCAAATTCTCCTCCTCTCCCACAGGCATTCAGCTGCGGCAGGAGGAAAATACAGGGGGTCGGTTCCTGTAAATGCACCCTTCGCTGCCAATCCTGCACAGGTTCCCCTTCCTTCTGTTGCCAGGGCCCTCCTGTGTGCTCCCCTGCCCCCCCCCCGACACACCTTCTGCAGTGTTGCCGGCTTCCCTTCCTCTCCTGCTGACTACTATGGGGGATCATTTCAGGATGGAGAATGGGGGAAGAGGACAGTAAATATGTAATTTATCAGTCCCTTCCTTTTCTGAATGAACACATTCAGTACCAAGCACTCACTGTGTTCATTCTTAACTGAAGCATAGTAAAAAATTTGTTTACTATGCTTCCGTTTGTGAATGAACAGGGAGACTGGGCAGAGTTCTTCCTGTTCATTTCTTCTGTGCAGCTGAGGCTGCAGAGATGGAGACTGAGGACTGTATCCTCAACCTCTTTTCTAGGTCTCAAAAGTGAGAAATCAGGGGTCTCTTTAGACCCCTGATATTTCACCATAGCCCCCAACAGTGCTTAAAAAAAGTGTAAAAATAATTTAAAAAAAATAAATATAAAAAACCACTGCCCTACTGACACCATCCTCTGCTCTACTGACAAAGTCCACTGCCCTACTGACTGACATCATCCACTGACCTACTGACACCAACCTCTATCCTACTGACAAGTCCACTGCTTTATTGAAACTGTCCACTGCCCTACTAACACCGACCACTACTCTACTGACATTGTCCAAATACCATCCACTGCCTACTGACACTGTTAACTGCTCTACTGACTGACACTGTTCACTTTTATGGTAGGCCAAGTTTATATTTTTACAGTGACATTAGTTTTACTACCTTTCTAAGTTTTCCTTAATTTTTAATTAGGCTTTGCTAGTTAATTTCTTTAAACAAAAGGGTGTCGAAACCCCGGTGATCTTTGATCTCTTTCATGTTGTTCAAGAAGATCTCAACCTCTCATAGGTTGCCTACCCCTGCACTAGAGCTTCAAACCAGTACTTTTTTCAGAGTGATCATGTTGAGCTCAGTACACTTTTTATACAACTAGAAACTCCCTGTGTCTGGAATATGTGTCAAGAACACTTTTATATATAGAGCTCAAAAGAACTTGTCAGAATATTATTTTACTAATACTGATTTTTTTAAGCAAACACTAAAGAAAAAAAAACATGAGGATCAATGTGTAGCTCAGTTCAAAACTGGGGTCAATATAATAGGTCAGAATCAGACAACAAATGATGTATTAAGCCGGTGATGGTAAAACATGATAGATGTAAAGCATTGCTTAAATATTTATTTTACTAGTGCTGTTATAGGGAGTTTTTATTATATGGCTGAGGAAGCTTTTTTTTATGTGTGTTTGAGGAAGATTAGAAAATCTAGGGTAAGATTAAGCAATTATGAGGCACAAATTGTGGGTTTGCTAAAATGAATGTAGTGGGAGGATGTGAGAAGCAGAGGAATAAAAAACAAGGAGAAGGCATTTCAACAAAGAAAGGATAATCCGGGAAAAAATGGAACAGGCTACAGAGGAGGTTGGAGGAAAGACCCAGGTAAAAAGGCGCAAGTTAAGGAAAAGGATAAAGGGGACAAAGGTGAACCTGTGAAAAGCAAAGAAAATACACACGCAATAAAAGTGAAGGAAGGAAATGGAGCAAGGCATCATTACACAAGTGAGACGAGAGCTCTTTTCAGTTGGTGTTCTCTAGGATATTATCATGTGGTTGCACTAAGCCGCAATAACCGCCAAGCGTTTCTTCCGAAAATGTGGCAAGGCAACCTTGAAGCAGTATTTTCCCTATACAATCTTATATTTTGTATTGCTTACTATTTTGAAAACTGTTGTCATTAAAAATCCAAATGAAGTAAGACTTTACTGAAATGGGTTTAAAAACAGGGTGGGCCATTTATATGGATACACCTTAATAAAATGGGAATGGTTGGTGATATTAACTTCCTGTTTGTGGCACATTAGTATATGTGAGGGGGGAAACTTTTCAAGATGGGTGGTGACCATGGTGGCCATTTTGAAGTCGGCCATTTTGAATCCAACTTTTGTTTTTTCAAAAGGAAGAGGGTCATGTAACAGATGTGAAGATACGAGATGTGCAGCACCTGAAACTACGGATACTGGAAGCCTGTGCTAGCATTTCTCCTGCAGTGTTGCTATCAGTGTGTGAAGAGTGGGAGAAGAGGTTTGCATTGACAATCCAAGACAATGGGCAGAATATTGAACACATGTGCCACAAACAGGACGTTAATATCACCAACCATTCCCATTTTATTAAGGTGTATCCATATAAATGGCCCACCCTGTAGTAAACATATTGGTTGGATGAATTACAACTAGCTGTAGCTACAATAGGGCTATATTTATCTACAATAGATAGTATCATATTGGAATATATACTGGTCTACTGATTTTGTTTTTTTATAATTATTAACTTATTTGTGTGTTTTTAGCAGTAAACAGAGAAACCAAATGAAAAGTGTCTACATAGTTTTATTGTTCTGGTTCAATTCAGAGTTGTAAATATAAGCATAACATTTAGTAAACTTAAAGGTGAGCTGCCATGAAACTGAAATACTGAAAGAGTTCTATTGAATTCTTAATTTTGTACATAATATCTAGATACTTATTTTAAAACATGATAAGCAAAAATCTAAATAAGCATACACATGGCAAAAATAATAATTTGTTTGTTAAAACATATAATTAGATAAATTGGATGTAAATGTACTTTGGCATTATTGTCATTGCGTTATTTGAATCTTCTCTTAAGCCTCGTACACACGGGACGATGATCGTACGTACGATTGTCTCAAATCGTATGTTTTCTGTTGTATCTTGCATACTGACTGCACTACACGATCGTACGACCAAGGAAAGAACGTTCAGGTGCATGTAATTAGCATCGGGCCGTTCCTGACTCCGGAGCATGCGTGTTTTGCACAATACAACTTGTTAGACCAACTTCTCTGTACACACGATACAACGGTCGTATAACCGCTTGTTGGTACGACCAAGTTTTCTAGTTTGCTCATACAACTCCCGTTGTATGTCGGCTGTTCTAATCGCGCATACAAACGATCGATTTCGCAAACATTGGTCGTTCGTACGACCTGTTGTATATGATCGTCGTCCTGTGTGTACGAGGCTTTAAAAATCTATGGATACTAGGAGCATAGATTCTGACCTGTTAAAACACATAACAAGTGTCTATAATGTTAATGGACCTTGGAGACGTGGAAAAATATCAGCTTTTTTATGCAGTATTGACCCAGATGTCACCAAAGATCAGCATTTGCTTTTAAACTTCCTGTGAAAGCTAAAACTTTTCACATTTTTTTTTTTTTTGATAGAGCAGGAAATAGTTAGAATCACTGGCAGTTGTCTGCATCCTGTCGGGAAAGATTTCCTTTATCTTCCTGTCCCAAAGATACAATAAGTAGTAAGAGGTAATCTCTCAAAAGTGGGGGGGAAATCCCTCTAAAACAGTTGTCACCAGAACATATGTTCCCACTGGAAAATTTCCCCTCGCCTTCTGTGACAACACTAAAATTTTGGATTTCCATGACTGTTGTACTGCTGATACTGAACACCAGGCCCAAAAGAGAGGGTGCATCTCCCCAGAAATAACACAGATCGCATAGACCAGATAGGGGCATTTTGTACTTGCGCTCTCTATCCAGTATCATGCTACCAAGGAAAAAGCAATCAATATTTCACTGTGTTAGTTGTGAATAAGTACAATAAAACCCTGTGGGCACAGATGGCCTCATATATAAACCATCACTTTGCATTTACTGTACCTTTATATTTGTTGCTCTAGTTTTTTTTTTTTTTTTACCTTGTAATCTAATCTAATCTGCTTCCTCTTTCCCTATATTCTTTACTGTTCTCTCAATTTCGTTACTTATTAATCTCTTAGCTGTCTCTCCTGCTATTTAAAGCCTGCTAATTTGAAACCTCTCTAATTTAAAACTTTTTGTTTTCTGAAAGAGGCCTTCAGCCTTCATATAATTACCATTATAGGTGAACCAGTGAGAACCTCTGTCGAGTATTTTATTGCTGCCTATATCCCCATTGGAGAGATCCCCTTACTTCTTCTCCTGATAACAGACTATTATTACAATTCATAGCAACCCAAAGGAATCAGCATTTTTGCATTGCTACTATTCACTGATGAAAAGTTTCATTTAAGTAAATACTTATCATGACAGCTTCCCTTTAAGTTATTTTAGGTGGAATGATCATAGTTCACTGTGTTCTTACAATGTACAGTATATGCTGCAGTGTGATTTACCATGCTTATATGTAGCCAACATACTACTGGGCCTCCTGTATAAAAGCCGCAGGACAGAACAGTGGAAGCTTTACCCAATAGGATTACAGCTGTCCCTTTCCCACACATATTAAAAAATGGAATCAGTTGCTATGGACAACTCTTCCACATTTCCTTGTTCTCAGGTTTTATACATGCAGAACTAATGTTCCTAAACATCCCACAGCACAATCATGCAGAATATGAAGCTAAAGAGAGCAGCAAATTGATTTACAACCAAAAACACACTGCTTCTTTACCTGATTTGGTAAAGTACATCATATAGTAGCAAACTATTGATCATGAGGGGAAAAGATTCATGTATTTCCATTATAATAAATCCAATAAAAGTACAACCAGTCTACTATGTACTAGTATACTGAATTTAAGCTTTGATGTCAGCTAATCATTCCACCTTATTATGTAGAGATTAGTCATATGCTAAAACAAATCATGAGCATGTCTGCATTCTTACCCGGCTTCCCTTCTCACCAGTAGGACCCTGGAAATATAAATGATAAAAATCATACAATTACACACATCCTGCAATTCTCAGCTGTGGCTCTTATTACTTAGAATCTCAGTTGTGGTCTTTATAACATAAACTAACCATGCCATTTTTTAGCAGTTTGCCCAAATTTGTCATCTTGTACTACTCTTAAGGCCCTTCTTCTAGGAACTGTGAGGAAGGCTATGCGAACATAGAGCTAACTTCCATGTAGCGGTAAAGGGTGATGAACTGAACGGTTTATAAAGTATACAGTAGGTTTTAAATCTAGTCAGTGGCCACATGACCAGTACACTATTACTGGGGAGAAAGTATGTAAAGTTAACTTAAGAAAAAAGACCACTTCAGTTCCAGTGGAGGATGAATGGTCTCTTACGGTGGTAACTCAACAACTATTACTTTCTACTTTTTACTGATGCAAGTGATGGTGATGGTCTCATCATCTTTTTTCATTTTCAATCTGTTTATTGAAAGTTTTCATAGAAGAAGAAATTACAATTAACATTGTACAATCAGGTATCAAAAAGTACAAAAGACATGGTTCCTCCACTGTCATAGAACACATACAGTTAAGGTAAGGAAAAAAAAACAGGAGGCGTTCACCAACAAACTTCACGAAAATAGCTAGGTGCATTTTCCATGGAAATAGCACATGCCAAGAATGTATAACCATATACTCATTGGTGGTCATCTAGCACCCTTTAAACTAAAATCAATATTTTATCAGGGCACTAAATGGTAAGGTAAGGCCAGTATTCAATTCTATCTTGGTATCAAATGAATTGTAAGCTTCGGCTCTAAAATACACCCTTCATTCACTTAATCTCAGTCAACCTCCACCAGGGGTAGGAAAGACGTACAATCCCAATTGTGGAAGTGGATCTAAAAAAGGAAGTAGAAAAATGCAAGAAAGCCCAAAAGAAGGAGAGGAAAGGAAGAGGGGAGTTGTAAGGTCCCTGTGCTCTGGCCCTCACCTATCAGAGAATTTCTTAAGGGGCTATGGTCCGAGGATCACCAGTCAAATATTTAATTCATGGGTCCTAAGCTTTTTCAAATAATTGTATTTCATTGTTTAAAATGGCCGATAGATGCTCATTTATCATGAGCCATGAAAGTTTAACCTTGAGCTGCCTTACAGGATCTGATATTTGCAGACACAAATATAAAGGTAATTGGTCTCCTCAGATGTCTTGGGGCACCCTCCACCACACAGCCTAATAGCAGTTGGACAAATTAACTTGGGTGACGGTGTAAATAAAATTATACACTCGGATCCAGAAATGCCTCACCTTGGGACACTGCTACCATATATGAGACCCCGTCCTCTCCTGTTTACAGCCTCGAATGAACAGTGGAGACGCCCCCAGGACATAAGTAGCCAGTCTCCCTGGTACCATATACTATCTGAGTAGCACCTTGTAATTTGCCTAATTTATGGAATTATTGATGAGTGATCTCGAAGCAACCTAAGCTATTGAGTACCACTCATGCAGCTCAAAAGTTGTCAGCTCTATATCAATAATTAAAACAGTTTATATTATTAAGTGAACCATTAAATGATAAGAAAACTTCTAAGCCAAATACCCTGAAGTTATGCTCCATCTGCACCTCAGCACATTTTACGATCAAAACAAGTTTGGAATATGTCCACAATACTGAAGACCTTCACATTGAAGGAGTTTCAACAATCCCAGCTGGAAAATGCAATATTTAACACAGTAAGGAAGACTGTTATTCACTTTTCTTTCGAATGGATGTCATGGCCATAATGTATTTCCAGTAAACTATAGCGTTGGCTTTGAACCTTATTTTTCGCCAACTGCCTGCAGCTTTGTTGCTAAGATATAGAGAAAAAATAATAATAATAAATGATTGCTTGGTGTTAAATTGAGTGGTTTACATTTTTCTTTCTATTGTGGATTGTGCATATTCTTGAATAACATCTTTTTCTTCATTCAGTGTAAAGGGATGATATTTCCATGATAACCAGATAGTGGGTGTTGTCTGTCCTTGCATTAAATGAGTGTTATGGACCAAGTATGATCTTCACTGGCTGCTGATAGTGATAGGGCTCTTTTACACAAGCTGCTGCTTTTTGACCAGCCACCCGAACTGAGTATTATAGCCTGACAGGGCCGTACACTGATGCTTTGCTTGGTCATGGCATTTTTAACTAAGGCTGCAGAGTTTTATAAGCGGAACCTATTTAAGATCAGTAAGGCCCCACCACAACTGTGAACCAAATGCTTGGCCTGCAGTTGTGACGCGGTCCCGCAATGTAAATTACCCATTCAGCAATTAAAGAAAATAAGTAATAAAGAAAGAAAAAAAAAAAGGCTTCAGGAGGTGGCAGTAGCACCTGTTAAACACCTGCCAACCCCTGTTATACTTCCCTCTAAGAAGCAATCCATTTTAGATTTTAGATTGCCTTTCAGAGGGTGTTAAGCTTACTGCCTGCCTGAAAGAACCCATACACGTGCAGATCTAATCCTCCACTTTCCTATACAGAGAACAAGGCCTGCTTGCAGGAGGACCCTCAAAGCTGGAAAAACCTCCCTGTGTGATAACAAGCAGCCTAATTCTACACCCTGGGGTGCTCATTGTCACTCACTTGGAATACCAAAATGGTTCAATCTCAAGAGATTATTACAGCTGCACTCCAGGCAAATCAAAGGCTTGATTTGTAATATTATCTATAAATACTGACATTTACACAGCTATGGTACACAGCAGAGCCCTGTCTGACAAGGCAGGAGACCTGATTTTTAATCGCTGCAG
>BLSH010336072.1:973900-987745 GCA_018402905.1 Glandirana rugosa | reverse complement strand
CACCTTTTAGGGACGTTGGTTAAGTCCTACTAAGGACCTAACTTATATCTGACTAGGAAAACGGTACGAATAAGACGTCAGTCAATAGTACACCCGACGTCTTCTTTAAGGGAAGTACGGACGACCGAACGTCAGTGTTCGTCCTAACGAGAGAAGGAGTCTTATCCGGCACTGACCGGAACGTGTAGGAACACGTGTGTGGAGACTTATTTCGTTCATAATATTTCGGTATCTCAACCAATTTCGTTACCATAAAGTATTTAATATCTCATATCTTGGAATAGACAAACCTACATCATATTTAAATTGCAGATATTACAGATATTTCCAGTTTTATCATAAGGTGGAAGAAATAATGGCCACATGTTGATACCTGACTTCTCTAACCTACGATCCCCACACTCTTCTTGATTAAGGAATACTCTTAGGAAGCTGAAAAATGCTCAATATGCCAGCAAACTGGAGCAACAAGGTTTGCCCATCTTTATACTACATCCAAACAGATAAGGTTCTATACTCTATAATTTATGAAATACCATTGCTTTAACCAACTCTATGGCTTTATAATACTTGCTTTATTCAGAGGTGTGTGCACAAGGATGTGCAAGGCCAGTCACGGCCTATTCTGAGGAAGAGAGCAATCCTGCTTGTGACTGCAAGCCAGCAGGCATGAAGGGAATTTCTTCTGCAGCCCACATGATAACTGACTGCAGAATAAGCATGGCAAAAGGATCAGTCTATATTCAATCCAGGAATCATCCTGAATTGGTTGCAGGGATTTTCCACCATGTTAGTGAACCTCTGCCAGTGATACCAAACATGTCAAATGCTGGTTGTTACTTGTTAACCTGTTCAGGCAAGTCACATCTCTGGCTGACCTAAATCTATTGATGTGCACAAAATGAAGGTTACCAAAACTCCAACATGGAAAATATGAAAGGACGATTTATAAGATTTGGCAGGGTTTCTAGAGATATTTAAACCTAATAATTTTATGTAAAATCTCCTTGCTGTGCTCTTTAGTACATATCCAGAGAATCAGGTTAATGCAACTTTTCTTACAGTGCACAGTCATGATAAAAAGTCAGCATTTCTGTGCGTATATGTACCATGACAGTCACAAATTACATCATAAACCTCTAATATGATTGCAAAACAGAACTACAACCCTTAAATTAATCCATACAGTTCTCCTACTGCAAGTGCAGGGCAGTTCTGTATGTTGTATGTATGTTTCATTGCTTAAAGAGTCATTCTACAAATTAAAAAAGGCTATCAACAAACTGTCATAGGAATTTAGTGTGAATTTGCTTTGGGTATAATGCTGCTAATCGGATAAGGGAGTCATTTAGTAGCAGACAGGTTGCAGTTAGGAGCAGAGGGGGCAAGGCAAGGTAATAGGAAACATGTAGGTTAGTGTAATGGAGTTAAGACTCACCGGTGGACCAATTCTGCCGTCTAAACCTGAAGCACCCTGAACATGAGGGCAGAGTGTCAATAAACATAGAGGGGGCAGGAAAATGGAAGGGGAAAACAATGAGGGAGGGGAGAGGTGAGTGAAGCAGCAACTGAATACATACATACACTTTAATTCCCTTATGTTTAGAATCAGCACTGACAACACATGAGAAACGGTACAAGGGAAGGTGTTGTTATGGCACATTGACACAGTAACTTGATGACATGTTACAGTCTAACATTGCCACTGCTGTGAGAAAACACTGTTGCCTCGTCATTTTAAGTATAGCTCATAAACTGATACATTAGTAACAAATACAGTATGTCTGTTAATTCACAAATCAATTCCACAAGTGGAAGATCATGGTTTCATAGACCTTAAGTACTTTATGAATAGTAGATCATAGTTTCTGCTGTTTCGGCTTAAACGTAATAAAAATGATGGCAATTATGAGTCTTGTGAGCTTGATTCATATTACAGATGAACTTCGGCTGCTGTGATTTTCTAAAACTGTCAAAAAAATTAAATTCAATATGGCAACCCCTGGGAATGTCATTTCCTGTTCATGTGATTGGCCCAAAGATTTTCTCAGACTTCTTCGTAGTCAGATGCAATGAGATACAAATAAAATTTTGGGTATCATCATCAAAAGGAATTTCATTTTTGGCGAGATACTCCCTAAGGGTTAATTACTTCTAAGGGGATGCAGACACTCCTCATAAGCCCACTAAAAGTACACCAGGTAGTTACATTGGGTGCAGACCCTCCCATTCAGGAAGTTAGTCTTGCAAGGACATAGTAGAACAAAAAGCTTTTTCTTCAGAACACAAAAAATAGGACTCTGCTAAAATGTTTGTTAAAATCCTTGCAATGTACATAGATCACCCAGAGGGTATTGTTTTTTTTTTTTCCTCAACAAAAGTTGAGTTACTCTTTAAATGTATCTTTCCATATAGGTGGAAACTATACCTGAATCCGTGGCGAAATTGGCATTTTGGAATTTCATGCACATCAATACAAGACTAAAGCCTAATGCACACAGGACGAATGTTGGGCGGCAATAGCCGGTTCAATAGAAACCTGCCGATATTCAGCCCATGTGTACTGCAGCCGGTCAGACAGAAGCTGGCCATTCGACTAAAAAAGGTCCGCCAATTGGCTCCCGACCGGAGTATTCTGGCGGGCCCTGTCTGTCTATCTCTGAGAGCTTCCTGAGCAAAGCAGTGGTCTCTTTTGATGATCCTTTGTTGTCCAGTCATGGGCTAGGGTTAATCCTAGACCAGGCAGTGCTGCAGAGTTAAAGTACAACTTTCAGAGAGGTCTCAGGGGGTGCAAGAACTAGCTATGATGTCTGGTATGGTTTCCTGGACAAGACTGCCTGAAACATAATTATCATTTCTTTGGTAGGTCAGACAGTTTAAATGTGGATTCATCTCTCTGCCTAAAGTTCAGATTTTATAAGGGACTGAGATTATAGAATCATATGTGTTTCAAAAGATGATAGGGCCAGAAGAGTGGGAGCTCATGACAGTAGCTCATTCCAGGCCCCTAATATTTTGCACAATTGTAGAAAAAAACGATGTATTTGTAATGTGATAGGGATCGGTAAAAAATGTGCATCACACTTTTATTGAATAATATATAAATATACAACTAATAAAGGTTTGTATCTGACTTTACTGATGAACTGTTGATGGAAGAAGCTAGAAAAGATCTGGCTTCTATAGCAATTAACACAGATATGAAGTAGTGGCTGTGTTCCGTGCTAAAATTCCTGTGCAGCGTCTGACATTAAATGATAGTGTGTGTATACAGTGAGTTGGGCACTCTCAGACTATCAGTAAAGCTAAATATACGTACAATGGATCTGAAGTTAAAAAGTAAAGATTTTATAGGGAACATCCCAAAAGGTAATTTGTGCCTAAAGAGTACCCTGAAAAGTCTACTTTTCCAAATCCTCATGAAAATAGCAGTGCACTTCCCAGAAAGTGAGGGTTCCTAGTCATTCCTGTGCCTACAGCCTTGATGATGTCACTACAATGCTTTTGACTATTCTGTTTGCTGGAGGCTCTGATATGAGGAAGAAAAGCTCTTCCTCTACCAAGATGGCCACCACCACATGGATACATGGTGAATAGCAAGGCATGGTAAATCAGTAATTATGAAAGCTCAGCTGCAACTAGACCACAGGTATTGGTGAGTGGTGACTAGTTCTTGCCCTCTTCTTGTATCTGGTCTACTTGTGCCAAATCATATCTCATTTGACAGCTATCATTCCAGTAAGCCTATTTACTATTTACACAATTTAGAGTGCAGTGCATGCATAAAGTTCAAAATATACTGAATCAGACCTATATGATTTATTCCATAAAACAGCTAGCAATATATTGTCATATGGTTTTAACGTGCATATTCAATTATTGCTGGATGTACTAAAAATTGCATACTAAGAACTGAAAAAGGGAATTTAAAGCTAAATAAAAAACAAAAAGAAAACCCCAAAAACAACCTTGAATGTTTGAAGGCCTGACTTTTGTTGGATGTTAAACTTGTATACATCAAGAATAAACATCAATAAATCGATTTTTATTGCCAAGCAAACAAAAACATGTGCACACAGCATACCGTTCAATCTTGATTTAATTTAGAGTTTAACCACAGCACTATATGAAACATGCTTATTATTAGTGGGCTGTATTCACACAAAATCAATTCAGAATTAGTTAACATAGTTAATGTGTTCTGTTTGAACCTGATATAGCTGATTAGATCTCATGGTCACAAGACAATAATATGTATTTTTTTTTGGAAGAAGGATAGCATAAATAAATATATTTTTTTGTTGGTCCCAGGCTGCAGTGAGCTGAGCAAAAATGTTTAAAAAGTAAAAAAAAAAACTTTGCCCTTTTTTCATGTGTTCAAGAAGTGATGATGTGCAGTGAAAGGTATCTCCTCTAGGTGCTTCAGGCTCACCGTTTGTGCTCATAATAACATGGATTTAAACCTAAAAACAAAAAATGTAATATATTGCAGCTTACCAGTCCCTAGATGTGGTGGCTGATTTTTTTATAGGCATTTTTCCCTATATTTTCCCCTTGTATTCCAGCCAATTACATACTTCCTGTCCTAGGGTGACAATGCTCGCTCACTGCACTGTATCTATGGAGGAACAGCATTGTCACCCTAGGTTGCTCTCCTGATTTGCAATACAAACACCTCCTCTCCTCATCCGTAATACATAGAGGGGTGTTGCTTTGATGTTTACAGAAGATAGCTGAGAAAGCTGATAACATTGTTTTGGATTTCAGTTCAGTCCACAAGTAGTTATAAGGATACAAGATTTCTGACAGAAACATGTATTTTTCTGTACTTGTACCAAGAAAGAAAAATATGACTTTACAGTGCTCAGTATCTCAGGAATTAAACAAAAATGAGTTATTTTTGTTACATTAAAAAATATCTTTTATTAGTAGACACAAGGTAAAAAGGCTTTTCATTAACGCCCACATTAGTTAAAAACAATATAACATATAGCTAATGCCAGACATAAATCTGCCCCCCCCCTTCACATAGTTTAAAAAAGGTAAAAAGGCATTTCATTTATGCCCACATCAATTAAAAACAAAACAGCATATAGCTAATGCCAGACACAAATCTGTCTCCAATCCCCTTCAAATAACAATACCAAGAAATGATATATCACATCATAAAAATGATTACAGATCTATATAAAGACTGGTGGGTTGAGGCATCTCTACGCATTTCACTGTTATAGCTTCACCGGGAGAATCACTGTACTGGTAACAAAAATAGCACAAGTAAACATGACATAAATACATAAACAAAAACTATATACAAAAAAACAAAAAGAAACTAGAGGTGCATGTATATAGCTTAGCACTTACTCTATACATATAACAGTGTATTTATATATGAGAGTTTTCTACACTGGTATATGTATAGAGTAAGTGCTAAGCTATATACAGTATATGCACCTATATATTTTTTATTTTTTTTATATAGTTGTTGTATTTAAGGCATGTAATTTACTTGCTATAACTTTGTTACCAGCACAATGATGCTCCGGATGAAGCTATAACAGTGAAAAGCATAGAGATACCACAATTGCCTCAGCCCACCAGTCTTGATATGGATCTGTAATCATTTTTATGATGTAATATATAATTTCTTGGTATTGATATGTGAAAGGGATTGGAGACAGATTTGTGTCTGGCATTAGCTATATGCTGTATTGTTTTTAATTGATGTGGGCATAAATAAAATGCCTTTTTACCTTTTTTAAACTAATAAATGATCTTGTTTGATGTAAAGAAAAAAAAAATTTTTTGTTCAATTCCTGAGATATTGAGCACCAGGAAGTCCAATTTCTTTATTGGTATACTGTATATTTTGTAGGGATGTGGGACTTGTTTCACCTCCCAAAACCCTACATTTTTTTGCACTTGAAGAAAATGTACTTGGCTGTAAAAAAGAAAATTGGTGCTGCCTACACATCCAAGGACAAGTAAGATTCACTAGATTTCATTTTTTGTACTTGGTTTTGGAATTACTTGTGGCACAAGACAAGAGAATGTAGGAATGATGCAGGATTTCAGTCTAGACCTGCAAATGTCATAGTCAAGGAAGCAAATGTGAGGAAGAAAAGGAAGTTAGTTACTATCCTTGTACAGTACTTGTTTAAAGGACTACATAATGTACAAATCCTCTCCTTATTTTAAATATAAGTGGCAGCTAGAGGGGTAACCTGGCTCCTAGTTTCTTATATGTCTTGCATTCTTCAATAGTGAGTTCTCCCTGAGTTCATTACTTTCAACTCTGTTCCTTCATCTTAGAGTCCTAAATGTTCCTACCCACCATTCTGTACATCTCATTGCATTCTCAATAATAAAAATAAATAAAATCTGAAGTGAGAGTGGGAACCCCTCATAATAGCATCAGAAGTTGTGCAGAACCAGGAATTCAAGTGAAGAAATGTCACAAATAGTGTCCTTGGAGGTCATAAAAAAAATCCAGCTGGTTTAACCATACTGTATCTACCAAAAAATGGAGATAGTAGGTGAATAGTACAGAGCTTGTGTAGTTACACAATCAGGGTGCATTTGCTGGTAAAACCTTGAAGAACACTTTCTAAAACTGCAGCCATATCCTAACACCTTGAGTGACATAATGGCTGTTTTCAATAAAATAGGTGTCACATCTACTTACTGGTAAGCCCAAAGGACCTTTATCTCCTTTTTCTCCCTGACTTCCCTTTTCCCCATTTGCACCAGTCTCTCCTACTTCACCCTGTTGAAAACAGATAAATTGTAACGGGATAAGATAAAGACAGAAAGGGGCCATATAGTCACTCTAAAATAACAGCCAAATTCTTAAAAATGCTTTAGATTACTTAGATAATTAATATATAACATATCATAATAAACACGTCTGAATTGTGTCAGAGTCGTTTAAACTCAAATTATAATAAGCAGTTTATCCATTCCAGATGTCCCGATAAAATGCTTTACTATTACATGATAGTTTATGTCAAGTCAGAGATGAAGATAATTTAAAAGCAAAATATTCAAGGCTGTCCACTTTTTGGAATCTCTGATGCTTTAAGGAATCAGTCTCTAGAGACCCTATTAATTTAGGGTCACTTCACACTATACGGATCTATTGCACTACACGTGTATAACATGCAGTATTATGTGCATTACCCCGTTGAGATTAGGCAGGCCAGTCATGTAGAAAGGGTTACCAGCAAACGGAAATAGATAAAAAAACACCCCTGCAACATTTTATTTGTGTAGTCCACCCCAACGCATGTCATGCATTGGCACCTACTTTGGTTGTGTATTGGGTGCTATTCTAAATAAATGCCACCTTAACTCACCACCCAAAATGCAGTGCGTTGGAGTAACAAGCGATGAGACATGCCTTCTCCCACATTTTACCACAACACATAGGTGTGAAACCAGCCCTAATGAAGCAGTGTTTCATCAATCTATTAGCTATACTTTCTGGATTGTACCAGACTGTTTTATTATTTCAAATATTGACATATTCCTGAATCATAAAATGGCTTTGTGTTGTATAGCTAATACATGCTATTTTTAACATCAGGATATACACTATATTACCAAAAGTATTGGGACACCTGCCTTTACACGCACATGCATTTTAATGGCATCCCAGTCTTAGTCCATAGGGTTCAATACTGAGTTGGCCCACCCTTTGCAGCTAGAACAGCTTCAACTCTTCTGAGAAGGCTGTCCACAAGGTTTAGGAGTGTGAGCAAATTTGTGAGGTCAGGCACTGATGTAGACAAGAAGGTCTGGCTCAAAGTCTCCACTCAACTTCATCCCAAAGGTGTTCTATTGGGTTGAGGTCAGAACTCTGTGTAGGCCAGTTGGCTGACTTCTGCCGAAGGGGCATGAGGGAAAAGGTCTGCTGATTGGCTCCTGAATAGCGCTCTCAGCCAATGGCTGACAGCGCTAACTGGAGTGTTCTGGCGGGGTTTTGGAAGCTTTGGGATGAATTAGAGAGGAGACTGTGAGCAAGGCCTTCTCTCCAACATCAGTGCCTGACCTCACAAATGCGCTTCTGAAAGAATGGTCAAACATTCCCATAGACACACTCCTAAACCTTGTGGACAGCCTTCCCAGAAGAGTTGAGGCCGTTATAGCTGCAAAGGGTGGCCCAACTTAATATTGAACCCTACAGACCAAGACTGGGATGCCATTAAGGTTTCATGTGTGTGTAAAGGCAGGCTTCCCAATACTTTTGGCAATATAGTGTATATTTTAGGCTGCTTTGAGGTTGGTTAATGGGACCTTTACATTTTATAGAGTATTTGGAAGAAGACTTTAAGGGGTTGATTTACTAAAACTGGAGAATGCAAAATCTGGTGCAGCTCTGCATAGAAACCAATCAGCTTACAGATTTTTTTTGCCAAAGCTTAATTGAACAAGCTGAATATAAAAGCTGATTGGCTGCCATGCACAACTGCACCAGATTTTGCACTCTCCAGTTTTAGTAAATCAACCCCAAAGTGTCTGTAGATTGCAGATTGTCATTGCCTGACACCTGACATCTGAACTGTACGTTAACACCTGACGACTGCACGTTAACACATTTATGAAACACAACACACCTCTACAGCAGCAAATATATTAATTCAATAAATTAAAATTGTATAAAGTTAATGTAAGCTTTTGCATGCACAGGTTAACTACTATACCAGATTAAGCACATTAAAGCGTATGAGGCAGTTACCTTTTGGCCAGGAAGCCCAGGGGGGCCCTTTGAAGAAAAAACAGATAGTCATTATATATAATCATGTGAATTATATAGTTGATGCCCATATCAAGCACATGCAACTGAAATGCCATATTAGAAATTATACAATATACAGTATGACCACAAGTAGGAGAAAATGGAAAACCAATCCGCATTCACATCCCCAGTGAATAGTTTAGAATAAATATTTATTCTTCATATACAAAGGAGCAATAAACCATTGTTCATCTACCTAAACTATTTGTTTAAAAAAGCTTGCATAGCTGAATAAAATATAGTGACTGATAGTGAGGAAATCTGATCAAAAATTGAAGAAAATTTGAATTCTTTGGCAATAGCATTGATATTCCAGCAGGGGGTAGCAGAGGCTGAGGAATTGCATTATTCAAATATTAGGTATATAGCGCATCTTTGTGGGTAATGTAGGGAGGGCAGTAACCTCACTCATAAATTGATTTAATATGACTTTATTGTTTCTGAAGTCTAGTCTACAGAATGCAGATGTGATCACCTAATTTGGTTTATGTTTCTTAGTTTACCATTTATGTTCATTCTGTAAGCCTTCTTGGACATGCTAACAATCTGTACTGCCATCTAAACTTTAAAGTGTAAAAAAAAAAAAAAAACAAGGTGTTATGTACCAGTGTAAAATATCCTATTGAGAATGTAATAAGGAAGAATCCTTTCAGAAGTAGATGCAAAACAGTTTGTCACAAAGGTTATACCCAACACGTATGCATAAAAAAAAAATATATAAAAGAAAAATTGAAAGTACTTTGATGGAAACATTTTTTTTTATTGTTGTGGATCAAGTCGGGGAGATGGAATCTCTGCCAGGTTTTTATTGCTGTGTTATTTATTGCATGGGGAGACTTTCTCCCACTTCCTGCCACTGTGAGACAAGAAGTGATACTGTAGTAATTAGTAATTCTGGCTGTGCCCTCACAACCCAGTGACTTTATTTTCTTATTCTGGGATAGAAATGAAGGAGAAATCTCCTAAATGAGATCACAGACAGCAATTAAATCTCAATAATCTTACCCTCACTGTATCCAGAAGTAAAAAAAAAACAATAAAAATCTTTTGGCTGGAGTTTGGCTTAGTGTGTCTTGCTGGACTAGATAAACAGAGAGTAACGCATGAAGTACTTACCTTTTCTGAGAAAGAAATGTTTTCTAGGTTTCCTTCCGTGCTGGCCACATGGTTAAAGGCATAGGCATTGAGCCAGTTGATCTCTGTTAAGAGGGGGATCAGAGACTGGCTTGGCTGACTCATTGTTTCAGCAGAGTTCAGGAAACCAAGAGCTTATGTGCTAGTTATCTATTAAATGATTTTAAATACTGCACTTAGAGGCGCTGCTCTTTTCTCCTACTTTCTTCCAGAGTCCCTCCTTGCTCTTTCCAGCGTGCTGCCACTAAGGACTGGTATTCAGCTTCTCCCATATTGTGCCACATCTTTGGACTATACCCCTGAACTTCTGATCCTCCCAGCCCAGATTGTTTGTGAGTGTGCAGATGGGTTACTGATTTTAGAGAGCGCTGTGTATTTGTTGTATATTTAAACACGTAATCAGCACTGAAGGGAGCCTCCAAAATCATGTTCTCCAAGTAAGTTAGGTATTTCAACCCCTTTATTCTCTTACTTATACATCCAGCTTAACTGCTACTGTAACTGTATTATTATTGTTATTCAGGATTTATATAGCGCCAACAGATTGCACAGCATTTTACTGTATATTAAAGGTCAACCATAAATCCAGTTTAAGGGCTCGTTCATGCTGCCTGCATGTTAAATGCTCTGTTTTAGCATGCAGGCAGCTGTCAGTTTTTAGTTGCAGTGACCTTCAGCGAGGGGCGATGTGATGTGCATTTCAGTGCATTGCAGTATTTAACCACCTCATATCCAGGCCTGTTTCTTGGACTTGGTGTTTACAAGTTAAAACCATTTTTTTTTGCTATAAAATTGCTTAAAACCCCCAAACATTATATATATACTGTATTTTTTTCTAACACTCTAGAGAATAAAATGGCGGTTGTTACAAAACTTTATGTCACACCGTATTTGCGCAGCGGTCTTACAAGCGCACATTTTTTTGGAAAAAATTCAGTTTTAAAATAAGACAACAGTAAAGTTTGGCCAATTTATTTTCCATATTGTGAAAGATAATGTTACGCCGAGTAAATTGAAACCCAACCTGTCACGATTCAAAATTGCGTCCGCTCGTGGAATGGCGACATACTTTGCAACTTAAAAATCTCCATTGGCGACGTTTAAAAAAATTCTACAGTTTAGCAGTTTTGAGTGACAGAGGAGATCTAGTGCTAAAATTATTGCTCTCGCTCTAACGATCATGGCATTACCTCACATGTGTGGTTTGAACATCGTTTTCATATGTGGGTGGGACTTACGTATGCGTTCCCTTCTGTGTGCGGGCTTGCGGGGACAGGGAGCTTTAAATTTTTTTTTTTTAATTATTTATTTTACTTTTTATTTTTACACTGTTCTTTTTTTTATTAAAAAAAAAATTATCACTTTTATTCCTATTACGTTCCTTGTAATAGAAAAAAGCATGCCTGGACCTCTTAAGTATGAGATCTGGGCTCAAAAAGACCTCACATCTCATATTTACACTAAGATGCAAAGAAAAAAAAAAAAAATTATTTGAAAAAACTGGCAGTGCAAAAAAAAAAAAAATGGGCCCTTTAAGAGCATTGGGCAGAAGTGACTTGTGACGTTGCCTCCGCCCTGCCATGTTATGGAGCCGAGTGAGCGGGAGGGGGGGCACCTTTCCCACCGCTGATGAAAGTGATCTCGTGATGAATCCACCGCTGAGACCACTTTTATCTTGTGCAGAATCGCCGGCAGAAAAAAACCATATGTGAATGGTGCCTGTAGCTGCAGGCACCATTCAGATATCACAACTCAAAGTCCAGGATGTCATATGACATGACTGGATGGGAAGTGGTTAAAGGAGTTGTAAAGGCAGAACTTTATTTATCTTAATGCATTCTATGCATTAAGATAAAAACCTTCCGTGTGTAGCAGCCTCCCCAGCACCCCCTAATTACTTACCTGAGCCCCATCTCTCTCCAGCGATGTCCACGAGTGTCTTAGCCATCCGGGGCTCTCCTCCTGATTGTCTGAGACACAGCAGCGGTGTCATTGGCCAGTTAGCCAAACAGGGGAGAGAGAGGGTGGGGCTCCGTGTCTGAATGGATACACGGAGCTGTGACTCAGCTCGGGTGCCCCCATAGCAAGCTGCTGGCTGAGGGGGAACCCAACAGGAGGGAGAGGCCAGGAGCAGTGAAGAGGGACCCGAGAAGAGGGGGATCCGGGCTGCTCTGTGCAAAACCAACTGCACAGAGGAAGTAAGTATAACATGTTTGTTGTTTTTTCAAAAGAAAAAAACAAGACTTTACAATCACTTAGAAGTAAGATGAATTTTCCCTTTTAAGCATTTTACAAAAGTACAGAGTACAGAAGAGATACAGCAAAAACAGAACATTGCGTGGAATGTCTGTACATTTTGGTATAATATCTAAGAACACTGCTGGTTATACATTGGGAGTGGGTAGGACTGAGTATCGCATAGCAGGTCCTAGAAGTAAGATGAATTTTCAAAGTCTCTTAAGTAAAGCAGCACTAAATAAAACTGACACTCATAAGTGTACAGGGCTAGATCATTAACACATAGTCCCATAAATAAACACGTGCTATCCTGCATTCAATATATCCTGTATCAATGATCCAATGCAGTAGTTTGTTTGTGCAGGAGGAATCACGAATAGACATGTGCAGGATCCATAAAATGTTTAGTAGTCCATGGTGAATCGCAGAACTATCAACACACCGTGTGCTCCTGCTCCCCCATCATACTGCACTCACCAGAAATATGATCTGTAAATTGTCTACGCTCCACATCCAATCTTCCGATGGATCACCAGGACCACCTGCTCAGCAGTAGAGGTATCTGTTCCACACTGTCTCATCTCCAAGCATACACGTACCGATGTGGCCACTGATCACATTAGCTCAAATTGTGGGAGATAAAGACAGGGAGAGAACTCATAGGGTACCAAATGCAAAGTTTTATTACCCACAGAGCTCCCTCTTACAGATTACACTTACAAGAACATAAAATCACAAAAGCATTGATTAAAATCATAAACAAATGTGCCGCTTGACTCCAATCTCTCTCACCACTCCTGACTGACTCGATCGCGGTGGTGCCCGGGAAGAGACTAAAACCACTAAGGCACATAGATTAGCCGCATGGACAATGCCTAGACACGTTTTGACATCTCGCATTTGACAATAGGCGTGTCCAAACGGCTCAAGGATACTTTATATACTCTTGTTAAATCAAGTATACACACATCTTAACCCCTGCGTGACTGACTCTGTCAAAGTGTTCGGGCCACCCAGATCTTGCGATCCGTAATGTGTAGGCCAGACTCTCTGAATCTTGCAAACAGATCTAGCGATCTATAATGTGTATTGGCCAAGTCCTCAGAAACATTCAATCTGAGTAAAATTGTACACTCAAAGACCGCAATCTCTCATTCACCTTATCAAGAGTCACAGGCGCTACCAGGGCTGGACTGGGACAAAAGTTTGGCCCTGGACTTTATCCAGACCGGCCCACTTTAATTTTGCAAACACGCACAAAAACAGTATATAAACTATACGCAATATATATCAAGCAGCTGCACAGCCACCAGGTTGTTTTAATCTGACAGTCGACATGCCAGATTTATGACACACTCATTGAGGTGCTTCCTTTCAGGTCTTGTTGGTACTTGTGTTTGGTGTGCATTAAAAATTAGCCTTTTTATCACCCCCCCAACCACTCCCCTTATGCTGCAAATGTGTTGGCACTGCCACCATAGGACATATTATGGTGGTGATGGTGTCGGGGGGTTTTACACACACTCCTGGTGGCTGCAGTTGAGGAGACTGTGGGTAAAACCCCCTGACACCATCACCATCCATAATATGTACTATGGTGGCAGTGCCAACACCTGGAATACGACGTTTCCACAACCGTGACGGTGGTATCATGTATAATACCTACCACTACCACA
>BLSH010336072.1:915060-943474 GCA_018402905.1 Glandirana rugosa | reverse complement strand
TATACATAACACATTTGTCTACGAAAGAAAAGTTGCACGACAGAAAAAAAAATATTTACAACCAGTCACATAAGTTAGGGTATCATTATTATTATACAAAGGAAAATCCCAGGATTTCCCCTGGGTCCTTTTAAGTTGTAACACCTTATATTATCGTTGGATTCGCTCCGTAATGTCCATTATTTTATTTCGCGAAACTCTTCCGTGGAAATTTCCACGATATATTTTATTTCAAATAATATAATAATAATAATGATTTTTTTTGGACCTAAATACATGACATATGAAAAAATAAATAAATAAATAAAAAAAATTCCACCAACACCCCCCCCCCCCCCCCATCGCAATGAAATATGACAAAACGTGACAATTTTATATCATTTAATATAAAAAGTTAGTTATGTCGTTTGTGGAACATAATTTACTATATTTTAACAGTGCAAAACAGTATAAAGTAACGCTACCCCCCCCCCCCCCCCACAACCACCTTAAAAAAAATAAATAAATAAATAAAAAAGTATACAGTACATAAATCCAGGTTTTTTTTAGTAATAATAATAATATAATAAACTTTATTTTATATAGCACCTTTAAAGGTGCCTTCTCAAAGCGCTTTATTTTATTACCTGTAATGCCTCGCTTAGGTTGCTATTATATTCCACAATGTTGAATTTTCCTGGGTCCCCTTTAGGACCCTAAAAGGAAACATATTATTATTACTATGGGATTGAATACACTGACCAACATTTATAAAAAAAAAGACAGCACGTTGAAAAGAAAGCATCTGTTTACACAATACATATGAACCCATTAATTACACACATGACATTCCCGAATATTTTTGTATTTGCTCTTAATTTTGGATTTACACTTTTTTGCATAGAGCTTAGAATCTGTTAGTAAGAAAAAACAGGAATTACCATTGCTGATTTGCCATTGATGAGGTCTAGTGCTAAAATTATTGCTGTTGCTCCAACGACTGAGACCTTACTTCACATGTGTGGTTTGAACACCGTTTTAATTTGCGGGCGCGACTTCCGTATGCGTTCGCTTCTGCGCGCGAGCTTGGTGGGGCGGGCAGCTTTAATTTTTTTTTTCTTATTTTAATTTTAATTTTTTATTTTTACACTGTCCTTTTTAAAAAAAAAAATGTGATCACTTTTATTCTTATTACAAGGAATGTAAACATTTCTTGTAATAGAAAAAAGCATGCCAGTACCTCTTAAATATGAGATCTGGGGTCAAAAAGACCTCAGATCTTATATTTACACTTAAATGCAATAAAAAAAATAAAAATAAATAAATGTCATTTGAAAAAAATAAATAAATATTTTTTCTCCTTTAAGAGCGTTGGGCGGAAGTGAGGTTTGATGCTATGCTCTGGAGCTGAGTGGGTGGCATCTTCCGTTCACTCGGCATCTAGGCATTGTGATGAGCGGACCGGATCGTCTCCGCTGCTACCGGCAGGTCTGGTAAGTGCCGGAGACGATGGAAAAGTGGCGGGGGGCACCTTTCCCCCCATAAAAGTGATCTCGTGGCAAATCCGCCGCAAAGACCACTTTTATCTGAAAGCTCGCCCACTGTTTAAAAAAATACCGGGGTTGTGGTAGCTATCTGCTACCATAGCAACGGGATAATGACGGCGGGTGGTCCGGAAGTGGTTAACTAATAATTGTTTTGTACAATTCTCCTTTAGAGGGGCTTAACGAGGGTGTGTCGTATGCCTACATACTTTTGCTAATAGGTTTCCCTCATTGGCAACTCAAAAAATTGGGAGGTATGAAGGCATATACACTGCGCACTTTGCAAAGCACAGTTGCACTTTGCTAGAGCAGTTGCTCCAGAGCTTAGTAAATGAGTAGAAGCTCTGATGACTTCCATCATCCAATCATGTGCAAGAAAAAATGCTGTTATTTTATTATCCTTGCATGTGATTGGGTATTCTTTGCAATGTGAACCTTTACCTCATTTACTAAGCTCTGGAGCAATTGTACTTACAGATTGCACAGTCTACCTGCCTTCAGTAAATTAACCCCATTATATCTTGCTGCAATGTCACATCAAAAGAAATCCCTTCCTATGTTCCTCAAACATAATAAAACATTTTTTGATAGTGGTAAAATGGATTATTTTTTTCTTACAGTAAATGTTTTTTTTTTAGTGAAACAATAACATAAAATATTATTACATTGCATGCATTACCTACATGGCGATTACCTTTTTCAATCTATACAGTACAGGAATTATTTGTTGAGTTTATCTAAACTAATGTGTTAAACACAGAGAAGATAAAAGCAAATTAACCATTTCAGGTTTCTACTGCTTATGACCAAAAGCATACTGATGTCTGATTGCTGGTATGGGCTAAATCATTGTGTTTTTGCTTTTTGCAGTAATCTAGAAACGATCCCAGTAAAGGAATTAATTCAACTCACTCTTGGCCCAGGAGGGCCTTGATCTCCTTTTGTTCCTGCAGCGCCCTGAGAACAAATTAAGAATCAGTGAAACAGAGGAAGTTGCTAAAAAAATCAAAATTCTAGATTCTACTAACATTTTTGTTGGACAGATAAATACTGTATTTATCGGAGTATAACATGCACCTTAATTTTAAGAGAGAAGTTTCAGGAAAAAAACTTAAGTTTTAAATAAAGCAAAATAAGGGTCAGTGCCTATCAATGCAGCCTTATCAGTGCCCATCTGTAGCCTCACCAGTGCCCATCAATGCAGCCTCACCATTGCCCATCAATGCAGCCTGATCAGTGCCCATCTGCAGCCTCAGCAGTTCCCATCAATGCAGCCTCACGATTGCCAATTAATGCAGCCTGATCAGTGACCATCAATGCAGCCTGATTAGTGCCCATCTGCAGCCTCACCATTGCCCATCAATGCAGCCTGATCGGTGCCCATCTGCAGGCTCACCGTTGCCCATTAATGCATCCTGATCAGTGCCCATCTGCAGCCTCACCATTGCAGCCTAATCAGTGCCCATCTGCAGCCTCGCTATTGCCCGTCAATGCAGTCTGGTCAGTGCCCATCTGCAGCCTAGTCATTGCCCATCAATGCAGCCTGATCAGTGCTCATCTGTAGCCTCGCCATTGCCCATCAATGCAGCCTGATCAGTGCCCATTTGCAGCCTCCCCATTGTCCATCAATGCAGCCTCACCAGTGCCCATCAATGTAGGCTGATCTGTGCAGGATTACACAGAGGGATCTCCTGTGTATTCGGCGCTCACAGTCACACACAGTCCCACCTCCTGGAACAGCTCCTATGATAGACAGAACACTGGGCCAATGCCAGGACATGTGATGTCTATCCTAGGAGCCAGTCTAGGAGGCGGGACTGTGTGTGACTGTGAGCGCCGAGTACACAGGAGATCCCAGCTCTGTGTAATCTGGTGGAGCTTGCCTTCCACTTCCCCTCCGAGACAGCCAGGTAAAATATTGGCGTATAACACGCACACATGCTTTGCCCTCTATTTTCAGAGGGAAAAAGTGCGTGTTATACGCTGATAAATACTGTAATTGACTATTTAACTCACAAAAATCACCAAAAAGTGACTCGGTAATGGAGCATACACAACACACCAGCAACATGTGTTTACAGATGTTAGATGATAGACACCCAATTCTGCCAATCATATGATATTTATGGGAACCGTCACACCTTAGCACACATCCCCACCTGATAAATCTCGTAGTGAGATGTGTGTATGTGTGATTATCTATTCACCAGCCTTTTCTGGCATAATAAATATAATATATTGCAGCTTACCAATCATTAGATGTGGTGGCTGCATTAATTTTATTTTTAGGCTTTTTTTCCTCTGTTTTTACCAGATGCATTGACCAGTAACACACCTCTTGTATTAGAGTGCCTCCATTATGGATGAAGGAGCAACAGAGACACCTTTGGACAGCAGCAAGATGTTGCAGCACCTTGGGGACGGCAGTGTTAGCTGCACTAGCAGATTTAGGTACGCTAACAAATTGAAGCTGAACAGCAAGAAGTTACAGCAAACAGTTCTTTCCTTTTGGGATAAAGGTTTTACATATATAAAAGCTGATCATTGTAAGCACTCCTGTCAGTAGTAAATGGTTTGACTCAACCCTGTAACTGCTACATCTGCAGAACAGCTTGTTCTGTTGAAAAAAACAGACTTACTGGCCAGATCATTAGGTGAAAATAAAAGAAATGCAAACAGAAAAATCATTGCTACTACCCATATAACATGTTGATGACAGAACTCTCGGGTGCTCAGTCATTAGCTGAGTAGAATAATGTAGCTGTATTAAATTCAAAAGCAAACATCATAATATTTCAGTTTACCAATTCTGCATTGGTTTAATTTTTTGCAGGCTTTCTTTCTCTTAATGTAGAAAAGATGATCCACACACTAGTTATTGCTCTTAAGAAATCTTCATTCTATTAGAAAGCCACAATGTACAAACACAGATAAAATCAGTTGACAAGTTTCAGCCTATAAGGCCTTAGTCATAATATGGCTAAGGCCCTATAGGCTGAAGTGCGTCAATTGATTTTATCTGCGTTTGTACATTGTGGCTTTCCAACAAAATTAAGATTTCTTAAGAGCAACAACTCATGTGCGGATCATCTTTTCTACATTAAGAGAAAGAAAGCCTGCAAAAAAGTAAACCAATGCAGAATTGGTAAACTGAAATATTATGATGTTTGCTTTTGAATTTAATACAGCTTTATGTCATAGCAGTTGATTTACTAAAACTGGAGGGTGTCAAATCTGGTGCAGCTCTGCATAGAAATCAATCAGCTTCCATTCTATTTGTCAAAGCTTAATTGAACAAGTTGAAGTTAGAAGCTGATTGACTACCATGCACAGTTTCACCAGATTTTGCACTCTCCAGTTCTAGTAACTCAACCCCATAATGTACTAGTATGCACTGCATAATAGCACATTATGACCAACTTACCTGTCGTAATGTGCCCTCCAGCGCTGCACTGCCACAGCTTCCGCTGGTACCAGGCACTCCCATCCAGGTCTCCCTCCTGAGTTCCATCTCTACGGTTGCTTGAATGGCCAGGCCGCGATGACGTCACTCCTACACATTCACACTGCCTATTTGCCTTTAGTAAAATAACCTCCTTTTGCCTTCACAAAATATTGCTAGGACATACAATGTGTGCAATATATCTTTGAGATTTGATGATAACCGTCTATGGGCAATTGTGTATGGGCAAGAGAAATATGTCTGATCTTCCACTGATTTTTAAAAATGACATTAGTCCCTAATGGAATACCTGGACAAAATCTAACAAAAACAACACAGGAGGTATGTTTTTAGGAATACTTTGAACCACATAAACAATTACTCCACCAGATGTCATAATGCCCTACCTTATTACCCTCTTGACCTGGAATTCCAGGTTGGCCAACAGCACCGGTTTCTCCCTAAGCAAACATAGAAAAGAGGTAGGAAATGGGAGACAATGCACATTACACATCAACAAGGTGGCAAGAACAGAAAATATGCATCTGGTCACATTCTCATCATTCTGGTTGTTTTCTTTTATTTATATGCTATGGAAATTCACACCAAGACCAAGAGCAAAAGCAATGAGAGCAACACTTTTTCTTGTGGGCACAGAATTGCAAGCATAGTTCAAATGTTTAGCAGAGTCTATCTCAATAAAAAGATATATGTACTTTTAGTTGCTTTTGTTCTTTGACCTTTCATCATCTTTGGTGTTAAAAAAGAAATAATGATGATATAAAAGGAGTTGACTTTTTTTGCTCAGTTTGTCATATTTCAACCTTCAAAGAGAAGGCAACATTTTTTAACCTGTCTATCACAAATGTCTTAGGCTTTGTGTTAACTCTAACAAGATCACCCAAACTGATATCAAAGGTGTTTTATCAGTTTAACACTATAGACTGCATTTTAATCAGGTCTGTTGAATCACTTTCTCTGTTATCTAAAGTAAAATGTGAATGATATATCAATTATAAAATGACAGCCACAGCTACCTTTAACAGAAGGATCACACAGAAATCTTGCACAGTTTTGAACTATGACTAGAGGACTAACTAGCAGAAATGTGACCGTCTCTTGAATGAGTTTCATAGCCCATTAGGCTTTGGTGTGTCGCAGGTGGCTGAGTCATAGGCTAATGGCAGTCTGGTGGCAGTAAGTATGTGTCATAATATATACAGGGCATGCTGTGGCATTTAGTCCCTCCAGTTCTACAACGCAAAAGGCATGAAGGCCATGCTGCTTAAGTTTCTCATGTTTGCTATAGTTTTGGTAGTAACATACAGACCTTTGGTCCTGGAGGTCCTGGTAGGCCCGGTGTACCAGGCTCTCCTTTAACTCCACCAAGTGCATTGCCAGTGTCACCCTTTTCACCCTGTATAGAAAACAGGCATGTGGTCATTTTCACAGATTTGGATACATACGTCTTTATAGAAGTATCCATAAGACATAGTGAAGTAAGCAATAGTAACAGAAATAAGCCCACCCGTGAAAAAGGCTTGCTCTAGCATGTTGCTAGATACGTGTATTGGAGTATCCACTCAAAATGACCCTGTTGATTCTCCTTGCTGGCTTTAAATGGGGCTCTTTCCCATACCATTCAAATTAATTCATTAAAGACTTTTCCATCTTAGAATGGGGTGCCTCATGACTTTCCATAATTTTAAAGGGTGCCTTGAGATTGTCTATAATTTTAAAGGATGCTTTGACTGAAAACAGATTGAGAAATGCCGGATTAGAGAAATGTCTACAATAATTTTGCTGTTTTGTTTGATACGAAAATGATTTTTGGTATTGAAAAAAGTATATTACAATAACATTGTACTAGTTTTTAAAAACCACCTGCCTTTACACGCACATGAACTTTAATGGCATCCCAGTCTTAGTCTGTAGGGTTCAATATTGAGTTGGCCCACCCTTTGCAGCTATAACAGCTTCAACTCTTCTGGGAAGGCTGTCCACAAGGTTTAGGAGTGTGCCTATGGCAGTGTTTGACACACTCCTAAACCTTGTGGACAACCTTCCTAGAAGAGTTGAAGCAATTATAGCTGCAAAAGGTGAGCCAACTCAATATTGAACCTTACGGACTAAGACTGGGATGCCATTAAAGTTCATGTGCGTGTAAAGGCAGGCGTGTCAATACTTTTGGTAACATAGTGTATCTCCTTAACCACTTAAGGACCGGAAAGTATTTCCCCCGTTAGGACCAGAGCACTTTTTGCAATTCGGCACTGCATTGCTGTAACTGACAATTGCGCGGTTGTGCGATGTTGTACCCAAACAAAATTTGCATCCTTTTTTCCCCACAAATAGAGCTTTATTTTGGTGGTATTTGATCACCTCTGTGGTTTTTATTTTTTGCGCTATAAACGAATAAAGAGCAAGGATTTTGCAAAAAAAAACCAATATTTCTTACTTTTTGCTAAAATACATATCAAAAAAAAAAAAATATAAAAAAACAAATGTATTCATCGGTTTTGGCTGATTTATATTCTTCCTCATATTTTTGGTACAAAAAATCGCAATCAACGTTTATTGATTGGTTTGCGCAAAAGTTGCCACGTTTACAAACCATGAGAATTCATTTCTGGCTTTTTTACAATTTTTTTTTACTAGCAATGGTGGCGATCTGCGATTTTTATCGGGACTGTGATATTGCAGTGGACATGTCAGACATTTTTGACACTTTTTTAGGAGCAGTGACATTTATACAGCGATCAGAAATCTAAATATCCACTGATTACTGTGTAAATGTCATTGGCAGTGAAGGGGTTAACCTGCAGGGGGTGATCTAGGGGTTAACTGTGTTCCCTGGGTGTGTTCTAACTGTGTGGGGGCTGGGCTGACAGGGGCACCAGAGATCTAACTGATTCCGAGTACAGGAATCAGAAGATCTCTGACATGCCGCCTGTCAGAACAGGGAACTGGCGTCTATACATTGGCGGTTCCCTGTTCTGGCTCTGTCACAGGGCATCGTGAGTAGCCAGCAGACATCGAGTCCGTCTGACCCGCGGTCCCGCTCAGGGAGCATGTGGCAGGCGCGCGCTTGCCCCCTACCCATCGTGCATGCGAGTGACGACTATAAGCAGCAATTTGCAGGACAGAGCCATATCATTGTTATTATTGGGAGGAATGGTGCCCCATTACTGATGTCAATGGGAGAAATGGTTCCCCATTGTGAACGTCAGTTGGCAGAACAGTGTCTCATATCAGTGGAAGAATAGTGCCCCAAGGGCCAAATAAAGGCAAACAAAGGGCCATATCAGGACCCCAAGCCGCAGTTTGGAGACCACTGGGTTATGGAACAGCTATTTCTATTGTGTTGAGCTACTTAAGGAGGCAACCCTGCAACCTTATTGAACATTTCCTCCCTGCTAGGTTTTCATGGGAGCCCTTCTAAGAATGCTTTTTGGTTAAACAGGCACACCACATTGTAGAACAGCCTGATCCACTAAGCAGCACCCCCACCATGTTCATTGCTAAGTTTCAATTGTATCGAAGCCCAAGAGCAAACTTTTACTATTGCAGCTTAACAGTCATTAGATATGGTGACTGCATTCGTTTTCTTTTTTAAGCTTTTTTTGCTCCTTTATTTTCACCTGATGACCCTGCCAGTAGCACATATTCTTTCCTATGGTAACAATACTCACTAACAGTACTGTGTCTATGAAGGATCAGCATGATCACCCTGCTTACTTCTGATTTGGACTAGAAAAGCCTCCCCATTTCCTCTCTTATATAACATAGAGAGAAGGTGTTCTGCAGTCCATACTAGGCAGGGATGATAACACTGTTAGAAATTTCAGTGCAGCAGAGGCAAACTGCACAGGAAATTAGGACATTTCTGGTAGGATCAACTTGTATTTTTATTCTTTCTTGCAGCAGACAAAACAAGGAGGTAACATGCATATATTACAGAAAATACTTAATTTATTTCATTCATTTAGTTTTTGCTCTGATTCGATTTTGAAAAAGGGATTCTGGGGTTACATTGTTGGTAAGGTTGAACCAAGACACCAGTCCATCCATTGATTTAATAAAGACAAATAGACTGTTTACTTTCCAAAGTAAATTGCAATTTGTAAGGGATTTGCAACAGATTTGGAACAGTTTATTTGGCTTTAGCAAATAAAGCCCTCTGTCTGTTATCTTATCAGAGAAGAGGGAAATATCACTTTAAAAAAACATCTCAGCATCTGTAGACTCAAACTCCCCAGAGCAAGTTCATAAGCTTAAGTCCAAATGTGAAAGTTTTAAAGCTATCTAAAACAAACTAATTCAAAATATGCCATATACCTTGCCAGATTGCCTAATGTAATTTGTAATCTCATCTGATTATTTACCAACCCTAAGGGAATAACCCAGTGGTTGGAACACTTGGCAAACTGACATACTGCTTTTCATTCTGTTTGAATACTTACATAATACACTCATTGTATTGTACAGTACATTTTATCAAAATGAGTGTACTAATTGCTGGTTGGGGCATGGCCTGGTCAGAGTCCAGGCTGAGGTTGCCACTCCATTCACCTCTCTAGAACATCTTAGATGTGAGACTTCCAGGGGCTACCCCTTTCTTTCTTGAACCCTTGCAGGAGCCAGGACGGGCTCCATCCCCTGTCAGCAGCTGCGGATGCATCATTCACATACCCCCTCTCTACTGAGCCTGAGCGGCACACACATTCTTTCCAGGCACTAATTGCTTCACCTTTCTATTTGGCAAAATGGGTACTTTCCAGTTCTGGTTGTATGTTTGGGTATTTCAAGCCTATGGAAGGACATACATTACGCAATTTTCTTTCCTTCAAACACAGATTGAAGGAAAGAAAATTTCTTTGATTGCCCCATTAACACAGTTGGTGTTGATAGGGAAATCCTTCCCGCTGTGCTATTGTATTCTAAAAATAGGAGGTTTCCCAGCTAACAAAACTCACTGCTGGCCTGCTGAACCAGCTGAATTTCAATCCATCTATGGCCGGATTTAAGCCTAGTACACGCTAGCAGGGCTGAATGAATAAAAAGCTGACAGCTCCAGATGATCCGCTGTACTAACAATCCAATGTTAGTACAGTGATCTCCCCTCTGTGCTGTTGTGTTCTGACAGCAGGGGCCCCCCCGCCAGAACACTCCAGTCAGTGCTATCAGCCATTGGCTGAGAGCGCAAATCGGGAGCCGATCAGCAGACCTTTTCCCCTCATGCTCCTTCGACAGGAGTCGGCCGAATGGCCGGTTTCTGTCGGAATGGCTGCAGTACAGGGGTCCAATGTCGGCCGGTTTATATTAAATATGGACCTTGCTTTGTGCATGGTGCGCAGTCATGTCGGAACAAGAAGGGGCCATCCCCAAACTGTCTCCACAAAGTTGGGCACATGAAATTGTCCAAAATGTCTTGGTATGCTGGCTCCTTAAGAGTTCTCTTCACTGGAACAAAGGGGCCAAGCCCAACCCCTGCAAAATATTTGCAGACCATAATCCCCCCTCCACCAAATGATTTGGACCAGTGCACAAAGCAAAGTCCATAAGGACATGGATGAGAGAATTTGGGGTGGAGGAACATGACTGACCTGCACCTGAACCTGATAGAACACCTTTGGGATGAATTAGAGCGGAGACTGTGAGCCAGGCCTTTTAGTCCAAAATCAGTACCTGACCCCAAGAATGGTCAAACATTCCCATAAACACACTCCTAAACCTTGTGGACAGCCTCCCCAGAAGAGTTGAAGCTGTTATAGCTGCAAAGGGTGGGCTGACTCAATATTGAACCCTACAGACTAAGACTGGGATGCCATTAAACTTCATATGCATGTAAAGGCAGGCAATACTTTTGACAATATGGTGTAATCTGGAAAGAGTTTTAAAAACTAGTACAATTTTATTGTAATACTTTTTTCAATACCCAAAATCTTTTTCATATCAAACAAAACTGCAAAATTGTAGACATTTCTCTAACCCCCTTTACAAATAAAAGCAGAGATATAATATTTTTTCATTAGTTTCATTAAAAAAAAATTGACACTTTTATCTAGCTCTAGAGCTGCTTTGGAACTGTAAAGTATAGCAGTTAGAACAGTCAATGTTAAATAATTTAACTCTGTAATGACCATCTGTATCATTATTATGTCAGCGTGTATTATAGAGGATGAACTTTGAATGTGCTTCTACGAGCCTTGTGCTTTGCAAAGGCATTTTCAAGTCTTTATTTTACTCATGGAAAAGTTATCCTTGAAATCTAAGAACAAAGAGATTTATCACACAGAGCAAACTACATAATCCAATTCTAAAAATATCTTAGCGGTCATCCACCGTCCGCCAACACATAGCAGGAAGTTACACTCTCGCGGTAGATAGGATTCAGTTTAACAATGATAAGTCTTTAAGTCCAATTTTACATTAACTATAGACCTTGTAAATCACACCTTTCCCAATATTAGAGTTATATTATATATTACATATTAGAGTACACAATGCTATGTGGAAGGTACACAATTAACAGTCACCTGAAATTTTTATTCTTAAATATATAAAGGTGTTAAGGTGTTTAAGGGAATATAAACTGAAAAATATGTACCTTTGCTCCTGAGATTCCTGATTCACCCTAAAGGAATGCATAAAATAGGCATAAATTATTTTAATAAAGCAATATCATTTATAATGATTTTAGCTATTGTACTAAACATACACACAAAGTAACATGTCCGTAGTCTGAACCAAAATACACCCTATTATTTCACTAGAAATCAGAAAAAAAAAATTGTACTACTGTTTGTTTAATGTACTTATAAAGTGTACTTCCATGAACACTGGCTCAACCTGCAGCAGTTGACCATATACCACTGAGGAAAGGGAAAGTGGAGTGCTTGCTCATGGTAACCCGCTAGAAGCCTCCTTTCATTTTGTGCATCCAGATCTTGGTCTAGATTGACCTAAATTGTACACAACAAATCTAACTTTCTTCTTTAGATTTCGACAGGTAAGGTCAAATATACTGTAGATGTCAACATTATAGGAGGTATTCTACAAAGGTTAATACTGTAAACTTCAACGAACAGGTCTACACTTTGAAATATTGTATACATTGTATTGTATTGGGATGGGCGTTTAAGCCTGTCCTCCATGCAGAGCTGCTAGCAGATGCGTGTGTATCTACCTTGATACCTTGATCACATGACCATGTGATTTTTTTTTGTGCTTCATAGTCCAATGATTGGTTTTCCCGAGTAGAACAGTACAAATGAATGTATACAGTTGGAGATATACACATATAATATCAGTGTCACTATTCTAGATGTAATAGAATACAACACCTGATAATAAAATCCTTTGTTTGTACAATAAAGAATAACAGCTAAATGAATTCATGAAACTAAAAGATGTGTTAAAATCGAGTAACAAAATCTGGAAAATATTGTCTCCAATTGGGTTTTAATGTTCCAGGCAACATAAAAAAATCGATTTGCTGCTGTTATAAAACCTTGTCCCCTAGTATCCTATTACTCATTTATTTTCCCACACCGGCAAAATGATGGCTGTAATTGGATAGATTGGTTTCCATGGCAACATTGACACTTTCCTTTCTTCCAGTTTTTATAAATCACTCCCATTGTGCTGACAACACACTTAAATGTGTGTTCTAACTGTGCTAGCCGAGAGTAGGGCACAAAGTACATGTTAACCTTTACAGGTAATCAATTACAGTACATGACGTCAGCCGATTCTGCACTGAATTGCCTCAAGTTTACATTGCGCATACTTATAATATAGAATATAATGTATAACATTTTAATCATCATTGATGCGTATACCTTAGAAAAGCTTAAACATCACTGATGCTTATACCTCTAAAGTAGTTATGATGAATGTACATTGAAATGTGAGCCAACATATTTTCCCAATATTATAAATCAATACCGACACAAAGGTCAGCTTCTATTACCATGGTGAAATATCATAGTTCTGTATTATCAGATAACAGTCCAAAAGGAGATTAAACAATGACATCTGTGAACTTAAAAAATACTCTTGATTCATTGTGTACAGTATGGATTTATCTGAGTCTATGATGAATGCAGACATCCCCTGTTAAGTACTGCAACTAGCAGTTACCACATTTCAAATCAATCTGTACAGCGGTTACCATATAAATTGACAATTTAAAACTGCTATACAGTCAATTTAAAGATGAATGTTTTTCTCTTTTATAACTATTAGTGCTGGAGGAAGAAAATGACCTTAATGCAAGCTACATCTGTTCCTGGATAACCCTAACCAAGGAAATCAGGAACATATTTTACCCCAATTAATACAAATGTACATGTTTATATTGCTGACAATATAGCTTTGATGCTACTTGTTATGCAATCTTTCTGGGGCCATGGGGGGGAGAATTCAGTATACAGACATGGCAAAATGCTTTTTCCTAATTGTATTTAATTTAGTTTATTGAGTGTAGAAATAAAAAGTGTATGCTAATAGGCATTTAAACACATCATAATAAAAAAATGTCACTAGCCCAGTGACCTTGCTTGCCATTGAAATATCCAGTTGGGTTGAAGGGTTTATTGTACATTTCAAAAATCAATTTGGGATGACATCACACAAACACTTTTATGAGCTCCTGAGCTTCAAAAACCATGGTATCCATCCGTATGTTGAACTAAATAATAGCGTAGGGGTGGGTGCAGTTGAACTTGCACTCTCAGTGTCACTGAGTAGTCTTGGCCAAAGGGCTTGCAGTAATCAGGCAGGGAGCTCAGTAATGCTCAGCCTGTGGTTTTACCAGGCTCAGAATTACTAAGCTGCACTAATGATGGAGTGTCTCATGGACTTCAGCCTCAGTGCCAACCTCCACAGTGTCTCCCTGAGTGCCGTCTGAGACAGTCGCTCCAACGGGCGTCATTGGATGCACAGACCTGACTGGTGGAGGCTACATGCCGCTGTCATTATCATACATCACAAACATGGCCAACTGTTGTCACTATCAAAAAGAAAATGTCTGGCTTTACACTAATTGTCTAGGAAGATCATTACTAATAAATGCAGATCTTTAGTATGTATGACTATAAAGGAGTTTTGGAGCATTATGGTTGCTAAAGAGTCCACCCAACATTAGTATGTATGACTATAAAGGAGTTTTAAAGCATTATAGTTGCTAAACAGACTTTTTAAAAAGAGTCCACCCAACATTAAGACTGGATTCACAATGTTGAGCCAAGCATTACCACAACGTGACATTACAACGTGCACATTATCACAATGCGGCAGCCCATTTGAATGACTAGCTCCATTTCTGCTCAGCAACTGCTGTAAAGTTGTTCCTCCATGAATAGAGTCCAATACCGATTCTAATATAGCCCCGATGAAAGAGGAGTGGTATTGCCCCTTAAACCTGTTGGCTCTTTTTATATGACTATTTTTATCAACAATTAAAATTATTTTGGATACTTGTATCATTTTTAGTCTGGTGTTCCTTTTTTTATTTTTGTCATTTAAATGAATGGGCTGCCCTAATATAATGCAAATTAACATATGTGCGTTAAATGCACTGCACAGATTAAAATAGGTTCTTAAATATTAGTTTTGGATTAACACTGGCAACTTAAATTATAGGTCATCTTTCCCATATTTCTCTGGGACTTTGGAAGGGAGATCATTCCAAATCCTTAAGAAACTGAGCCCATAAGAAAGTTGGCCTCAGCAAGGTCAAGTAGGAGTGTCTGGCTCCATCCACTACTTTCCCTATGGGAATGAATGATAATTTGTTATTTTTCAATTAAGCAAAAATGGTCACCTAATCAACATTAATCTCAAACAAATGAATTCCCATTACAGCACAGTTTGAATTTTGTAAATCTCCTGCTAAGAATGCACATCTTGTATCTATAATATGTTTTTTTTAACTGTGTACAGATATTAGAAATATGAGCAGATTTTGCACATTATTATCAATTTTTTCTCATTAGTAACTGCAGAAAATATTTAACATCTACACCAATTTCATTTGTTGTGGCAAATCCAATATACATACTTTTTATGTAAAAAACAAATAAAATTACCTTACAGATGAAATAAATTAGACAGACAAGATTTACAAAAAGGTAAAAATATCATGTACTGACATTCCTAAATGCTAATGTAGATGGGAAAACCCAACCATCCATTTGTTTGAACTCTGCCTGCTTCAAGCTTATGTTACACCAAGTGAAACAGAAACTCTTAACAGAACCTGCAGGGTGCATAGCATGTGCGTCAGTCAGTTGTAGCAAATAAAGTAATCATTCAATTTTGTAAAATAACTACAAGACCACTGGGTGGTATCATGGAGGTCTGCTAGCTTAACTAGCCTTAGGCCTCATGCACACAGGATGTTTAAAAATCACGTTATAAAACTGGCAGTAGCGTTTTTGAGCATTTTTACATTAGCGTTTTCAAGCGCTAGCGTTTCTTAACGTGTTTTTTTTTCAGTGGATCAAAAACATCCAAAAACACTGGTAAGCCATGTTTTTGGGTGTTTTTGCACGCTTTTGAGTGTTTGAGTATTTTTACAGCTGAAAAACTCCTCTCAGAACCCACTAGTCTTGGGGGTTTTTCTTACAGCTCAAAAATACTCCTGGCCAAAACAGTTGATAACAGCCTATGTGGGACACATAGGATAACATGATGGAGGGTTTATTGACTGTAGAAAAAAACGTCTGAAGCCAAAAACAGCTGTAAAAACGTCCAAAAATGTCCTGTGTGCATGAAGCCTAATGAGGAGATCTCCATCCAGATCTGTTCAAATAGACTACAAGGCTGGTGTATATTGACTTTATAAGCACCGCATCAAACATATTTGTTTAAAATATGAGTGGTGCATATATTGACTTTATAGGCACCACATCAAAGATATTTGATCGAAATATGAGTGGTGCAATTGAACTGATTTTATGTATGATTTTATATTGGTGTATAATAAATAAATGACATATGATGTAGTGCCTATAAAGTCCATATATGCCAACCTTGTAGTCTAATTAGACCAAACAAAGTACTGGCAGAGCACAAGGGACTGTAAGGTTGGGTTTAAATGCCCATTGACATGAGGTAACATTAAAGCAATCTTAGAATAATGACTAAACTAACTGCTGGTGAAACCATTGCAAAGGTTTCAAAGCACAAATATCTATCATCTACAAAGTTACCAGAAGGAGGCATATGCTTGTATCTCTATGTCAGATTCTTCATAATTAATATGTAGTTCTTTGTGGTGTCTTCTATTGAGGTAAATATGAGGGTTAGTGTAGTGCTGCCGCAGAATGGTACTTTTGTAGGTCAAAGAAACAAAGGTAATTGTAAACTTATATTGGTGAACCATTCTGCCATATTTCAGAATACATGTAGAAACCAGAGGGTCTTTCTATACAATCACACATTTCATTTAGATACATGTTTTATTATTTTCTCAGACAATTTTGGTATTAAATCCACACAATTTAAAGCAATTATGGTGTTGTGTAGGTAATGTATTAGGGGTGAAGTTGTACTAAAGTCGGCCATATGTGCATTGAAATTCAACTGGTTAAGCAGGGTCAAGCAACATTTTTGATCCATGTATGGTCACTGTGGCTGAACAGAAGTCAATTTTTCCAATGGACTTCTGTTAAACTGCCCTGTTAATGTATTTACACTTGATCAGCACTGCAGGCAATAGACTAATGATTAGTGTATTCCGATGGCAGAGGTGTCTCCCTGCTGTCAGAATACATAGACATAACGGTGGAGGATTCCCCATCCACCTTGAATGTGTGAATGGGGGAATCAGGTCAGTTTGTTTTCGTTCAACTCGCTGGCTTAAAGTCCATAAACATTTATTTATATCTTCAGGCTAGTGCCTGGTCCTGTTCAATACCATCCTGTCGTCGTTAAGCAGCGTGGTTACAACATTTGCCAGCCACTATATGAAAACACTGCTAGAAAGGAGATGGATTTGTGAGTGTCTCCTTTCACAAAATATCACAAAGCCTGCGGTGCTGTGTGATCTATTTATGGAAGCTTCTAAAAATACATAGCCTCAGTCGATAGATCCCTTAACCCTGTAGTGCTAAGTGATGTTTTACTTTTAAAAATAAATGATCAGTGCTGTGGGGCTGTGTCATACACAGTACTGGACCCTACAGTGCTGATTATTCATTCATAATAATAAAAGATTTCTCTGCCCGTTTGATTGTATAGACCATCTGCTGGGGGGGGGGGGTATGTTAAAAAGCAGCTGCAGATAGATCACACAGCGCTGACTGATGTTTTAATATTATAAAAGAGCAGCACTGATTGTTTATTCATAACAGTAAAAAAAACAACATCAGCTTACAGTAGAGAGGGAGCAGGAGTTCAGTGTTGGCTTTACCACCCCAACAGGAACGCCCATAACTTGGGCTTCAGACTGGGGTGGAGCCACAGACAGCATTAAAATAAATAAAGCTTATACCCTGCAATGAGGACACAGTCAGAAAGGAAACAAGTGCCATATGCACTTGGTTCCTTGGGGAATAAATACAATTTTAAAAACAATAGTGAGAGTTATTCTTTAAATAACTCTCCTGCCTTCCTTGCATGTGCTGCTTTTTCTGAAGCTACTGTGAGCTGTGCTCTGCTTGGCTGACAGATAAAGTCAAATTGGGGTGATTCCAGCTGTATACAGATTTGGACACCCATAGACCCAATCAAAACTGACAAAGAAAGAGAAGGTTAAGAAGAGTAAAAAGGGGCAAGATAATTATGTCCTGGACACACATATGTTAGCAAGATGTGTTAAACTGTCAAGAAAATCAAGCCACTGTGCCATAGGTTCACTTTGGTAACCTATGGCCAGTGCCAGATGTTGAGCGCTTGCGCCCTGGTGGTTTGCAATGATTTCCACTACAGTTTGCTGTTAAATATTTTATCCTAATATGTTTTTTTTTAAATTAACACACAAACGTATTGTTGCTTGTTCAGAATTGTGACTTACATGTTTCACCTCTCATATAAATGCAGCATTTTTTATTTTCATTATTCCAGTATCACATGTGGGTCTATTGTATCTAATTCAGCTTACTGCAAATACATTGTCCTACAAGCTCCCAGGAAGCTGGTACTGACCCATTGTCAGCATTGTAAAGTTTATCCCTATTTGTAAATCTTGTCAACTTTACAAGTACGAAAAATACAAAAACAAGTAACATTAAGTTTCCCATAGATATTGGACAGTTACTAGGAATGGTTAGGGGTGAAGAAAAGGGGCAGAGGCCAGATATAGTGGTTGAAGTGATGAATGGTTACAAAGGTGAATATGAAGGAAGGTAAAGTTAAAGCAAGGGATGGGTCATACCTCTCAACTCTCAGAAACAGAAATCGGGGGAAAGCTAAAGAAAAAGAGGACACAAGATGAAGATTAGAGTTACTGAGCCACACAGGGGGTGGAAAGTGGTCATATGAATAGTATAACTAGTGGATGACGCCTGAGGACCAGTACACAGAGCTGGGAGGTGTGAGTAATGTAAAAAATGGGGAAAAACTGGGGATGCAAGGAGACAGAACAATGTTGGCAAAGAGGTACACTGGGATTCATGGGGTCACAGCTACATTTTTGCTAAAGAAGATACCTTTGCTCCATGTTTCCCTGGCATCCCGGGCATGCCTCTCTCTCCCTAAGGTTGGAAATGAGAAAAGAAAGAGAAGGGGAACGAATAAGTCCAGGCAGACTGAGTTAGTATATGTTAAGTGTTTTGAGGAAAATAAAAGTGTTAAAAGAATGTATATGGGTAACAGGCTATTTAAAAACAAGGTGAATGGAATGTGGAAGCACATAGCAGCCAATCAGAAATCAACTTTAAAGGTTTGTTTACTTAATTATTAAAGGTTTCTGATTGGTTGGCATTGGTTACTATACACCACTGCTGTTGTAATGCAGAATTCTAGAGTTAATTTAAAGATAACAGCTACAGTATCCCAAATGTAAAAAATGACTCCTATACCTCAACCCACAATAGTAAAGGTTAGTGGCAAGGTAGAATCAGTCTGCACTACCATAAATTAACCTGTGTATTGATTATATTCTGTGTTCATTAACTGAGAGATATACGTCTACTCTTACATCCAAGAAAAAAATACAAATGATCATAATAAACTATTATATTAGCTTGTACAAGGAAACCAATATGTTAATTACAGACATGGCATCGTTTTTATTTTCCTAGATCCAAATGTATCCTTACTTTTTCAGGGCAGTTCTGGATCTCACTAAATTGGTCACAACATAGTCTATTAAGCAGATATGGTTTGTTGTTGTGGCACTTCTGAATTAATTAGAGATGCAGTATTTAAAGCATAACAAAAGCTTATATATTTTTTACAGTATAATGCACACTCATACAAAAATGAGTGTACTGGAGGATTACACTCTGAAAGAGATGTAAAATATTCAACAGTTAAAGTATAACTAAAGGCAAAACTTTTTTTTTTTAATAGATTTAAATAGATTGTAGAGGGATAAGAACACTTGAGAGTTTTTTTTATTTTATTTCTGTCTGTGCACCTATTAGGTGGATCTACCCACTCTATTTGTACTGTTTACCCTTATCAATGAAAGTAGAATATCCCAAATGTCAAGTTGTCACCAGAACAGGAATAGAGCGGAAATCTTCCAATGAAGACACTAGTCCTGGTGACAACAAGGGATTCCCTCACTTTGGAGGGGTTTCCTTTCACTTCCTGTTTTTGCTATGGGACAGGAAGTGTGAGGAAATCTCCCTAATGGGACTCAGAGGGCAAAAAAAAACAAAAACCTGACATGGTTTAGAACCTCTCTTTTCTCTATCCAAACTGTGTGGTGCTGCTCTATTGTCTTTTGTGGTCTTGTCATTTGGCTAGTATACCACATTTTCATCTGATGTCACAGGACCACACAGGATGCTGATATCTATTAACTGCTAGTTTATATTCTTGTCAAGCATGGTGCTAAATGTATTTATCAAACCCCATACTGGACAATCTCTGTTTACCTTATAGATAACCTTTACTGAAAAAAGTATAGGAGCTGCTAATACTGTCCTCCTATTGCTAGCAGTACTTTGGGTTCAATACTGTTTGAGTCACTGATCCAGAACAAGCAGGCATAGCTCCATACAGTGCCTTGTTTTGAGAAACTGTCCCTATTTGCTCCTCTGGTGTCCCTCTTTTTGGTTTCATGTATGGTCCTCTCAAAAAAATTGACTATTTACAGTAACTACCAAAAGTGTTACGCTTCACTAAAATTTGAATTCAACCTCTGAATTGTTGCATTTGTTAATTTAAAAAGCCAACATAAGGAAAAAGTAGTAATAAAAAAAAGCATTTGTGGGTTTAACCAAGTGCTTCTAGAGCATATTAATTCTTCCTGACTCACATGATAAGTGCTATTACAGTGGCATTTTTTTTATTTTGTCTATATAACTAAAAGATGTCCCTCTTTTACATTCTATAACGTTAGGAGGTATGAACATGCAATTAGTAAAATCATCTGATCTACATATTTGATCCTGCCAGTGAAAAGAGTGTTGAAGCCACTGGATAAATATGACACTGAAGAAACTAGGATTTTCATAAGAAGGTCAGCAGTGGTAGCCTTCCTATTCATTCCATTTTGTGTTTTAATTCAAAGCAGTGCGTTATACCAAATTTCCACCAGAGGGCAGAATGAGTCAAGAATTTAAGGTTATCTAAAACATTGTCACCCACAACAGGTTGTTACTGTATTCAAATTATGCTTCCACGCTTTTTAAATCTGAAATACGAAACATATTTGCAATCAGGCATCCATCAGGCATACAGAATTAATTTGTAATATTACCAGATTGTGAAAAACATAGTCTCCCCCCTGTAGACATCTTCACGTGTTTTCTATTTAACGGTGACTGAGTCAGAAGTATTTTATATTCAACTCAGATTAAGTAGTTTAATTTCTGAGGTCAGTATGAAGTCTAAAATAACCAAAGGCCATAACTCTAGCATTTCCGAGTAAGTTCATATGCATAAAGCATGTCATCCCCATGCAGCAGTAGCTAAAAACTTAAAGTTAGTCTAGACAATGTTCAAGAGTACATAAGTGAGTGCAGAAACCACATAGTCCGAAGCCTTATAGCACATGACAGATGTCAAATCTGAAGCATGCTTTAAAAATGTGTGTTTTTAAAGGCTGGGTGCATCTGAAGTAGAAGTTTTATCTACAGATGGACACTGACGGTCTTCATCACTTATCAGCATTCAAAATAAATTTAAACTGAAAAACAAAAAATAAATATATTGCAGTTTTCAAGACCTTAGATGTGATGGCTGCAATGGTTTTCATTTTAAGAACATTTAAGAACATTAAAGCGGAACACCACCCAACAGGGGAAGTTCCACTTTATGTCCTCCTCCCCTGCCACATTTGGCATATCATTGTTTTTTGGGGGGAGCGGGTACCTAGTTTTTACAGGAGCCCGGTCCCACTTCCACTTAGATTGCCTAGGCGATCTGAGCGGAAGTTCTTTTCTCCCCTTCGCTCCCTGCAGTCTTCTGGGACACATCACAGGTCCCAGAAGACTGCTGGGCCATTCATAAAGCACAGTGTGGCTCAAGAATGCGCAGTGGGCAACCAACCGTGAAGCCAAAAGTAGCATAGCCAGCTGCCCGCAGATAGAATGGCAGCGTGGGAACCCAAAGGCTAGAGAAGAACTAGCCTGGGTGAGGATGGATCTGGATCCCTGGACAGGTAAATGTCCTTTTATTAAAAATCAGCAGCTATAGCATTTGTAGCTGCTGACTTTTTTTTTCCAGAGTGAACAACCTATTTAAGAACACTTTCAGCAAGTACGAAAAATACCCATTGATTTTGCCAGAAGGGCTGTGACCTTATCACTTCCTGTGAACTACAGTGAGGGAAAAAAGTATTTGATCCCCTACTGATTTTGTACATTTGCCCACTGACAAAGAAGTGATAAGTCTATAATTTTAATGGTAGGTTTATTTTATCAGTGAGAGACAGAATAATAACAAAAATATCCAGAAAACGCATTTCAAAAAAGTTATAAATTGATTTGCAATTTAATGAGTGAAATAAGTATTTGTGTGGCAAAACCCTTGTTGGCAATCACAGAGGTCAGACGTTTTTTGTAGTTGGCCAACAGATTTGCACACATCTCAGGAGGGATTTTGTCCCGCTCCTCTTTGCAGATCCTCTTTAAGTCATTAAGGTTTCGAGGCTGATGTTTGGTACTCTTCAGCTCCTTCCACATATTTTCTATGGGATTAAGGTCTGGAGACTGGCTAGGCCACTCCATGACCTTAATGTGCTTCTTCTTGAGCCACTCCTTTGTTGCCTTGTGTTTTGGGCCATTGCCATGCTGAAATACCCATCCATGACCCATTTTCAATGCCCTGGCTGAGGGAAGGAGGTTCCCACCCAAGATTTGATGGTACATGACCCCATCCATCATCCCTTTGATGCAGTGAAGTTGTCCCATCTCCTTAGCAGAAAAACACCCCCAAAGCATTAGGTTTCCACCTCCATGTTTGACGGTGGGGATGGTGTTCTTGGGGTCATAGGCAGCATTCCTCCTCCTCCAAACATGGCGAGTTGAGTTAATGCCAAAGAGCGCGATTTTAGTCTCATCTGACCACAACACTTTCACTCAGTTCTCCTCTGAATCGTCCAGATGTTCAATAGCAAGCTTCAGACGAGCCTGTACATGTGTTTTCTTGAGCAGGGGGACCTTGCGGGCACTGCAGGATTTCAGTCCTTCACGGCGTAGTGTGTTACCAATTGTTTTCTTGGTGACTATGGTCTCAGCTCCATTGAGATCTTTCACAAGATTCTCCCGTATAGTTCTAGGCTGATTCCTCACCGTTCTCTTGATCATTGAAACTCAGCGAGGTGAAATTTTGCATGGAGCCCCAGACCGAGGGAGAATGACAGTTATTTTGTGTTTCTTCCATTTGCGAATAATCGCACCAACTGTTGTCACCCTCTCACCAAGCTGCTTGGCGATGGTCTTGTAGCCCATTCCAGCCTCTTGTAGGTCTAAAATCTTGTCCCAGTCATCCTTGGACAGCTCTTTGGTCTTGGCCATGGTGGAGAGATTGGAATCTGATTGATTGATTGCTTCTGTGTCTTTTATACAGGTAAAAAGCTGAGATTAGGAGCACTCCCTTTAAGAGAGTGCTCCTAATCTCAGCTCGTTATCTGCATAGAAGGCACCTGGGAGCCAGAAATCTTGCTGATTGATAGGAGATCAAATACTTATTTCACTCATTAAAATGCAAATCAATTTATAACATTTTTGAAATGCGTTTTTCTGGATATTTTTGTTGTTATTCTGTCTCTCACTGTTAAAATAAACCTACCCTTAAAATTATAGACTGATCATTTCTTTGTCAGTGGGCAAACGTACAAAATCAGCAGGGGATCACATACTTTTTTTGCTCACTGTAAACAATGTTTTCTTTGGTCTGTAAAAAACTACTAATCTCTCTATGTCTATGTAATGCAGACATGTTTGAAGTCCAGTCTGGATGACAACCATAGCTCCTACAGTGGAGGATTGAGTGTGTAGGGTAGGGCACAGAGGTGGCCTGTGTAGTTACCCAAATTAGCCACTAGATGTCACCATAATTACGGTTCAGAACCCTGTAGAAAAGAATAGGCAGTGTAGGTGTTCAGGTAGCTGCCAGAGGTGTCCATAGCAGTGAGTGGGGTATACCATAGATAGATAGGAAGTGCCAACCCTGCCTCTAAGTGTGGGGCATCTTGAGTATGTGGGCTCTGCATATAGTATGTAGTCTGGCAGATGTCCACATGCACCTAGGCATGCAAAGATGTAATCTTTGCGGTCCAAGCTTCTGGGAGCTTCCCCTTAGGGGTTAAGCAAGGAAAGAGAGGGGCAGGTCTAATGGGACTACTCATGTCCCTTTGGAATGGGATGTAGGACCCTGGCAAAACCCCTAAAATATGATGGCTTGCTCCTAAATTCAGTTCTCATCTCTGCTGTTTTCTGTGTGCAACTAATGTGCCATTACCATTTCAAATGACTGCTGAGAGGATGTAAATATGTAAATCAACTATGTTCTAGTTAAACCACACAGCGAGTGCCATAGCCATGTTGAAAGGGGATGGGCGGGGAGTAGGGCATTGTCATAAAGACCACTATTTTATTGTAATACACCTTTTTACATACATATCATAAATATGATTATTGTGATGGATGAACTGTAAAGTACTGTATGTGCTGAAAAAGATGACAGCTGATATGTGAAAATTATATGAACTCAATTAATTAAAATACTACATAAAATACCATGCCACCATTTTAAATAATCCTTATCAATCAGTTTCCTTTAACAAATGAGCAAAATACATTTCACAGTTTTGCATTCTTCATTTAGGCTTCCATTGCAGATCTCTGCATTTGATCGCATGTAATCTCAGAGCTGCAAAGGAAGTCAACGCTGGAAGGCTTCCCGCTGCCATGGACACTTGCCCAACATACCTTACTTGTACTGGCTTGGAGGGCAGCTCATTCGCTGACTAATTCAAAGGCAACTCAGGTAGCTAATATTCTCCTTATGAGACCATGCTTTATCTTGTAACTGTAGTTGTAACCCATTTATATTTGTAACTTCTAATATATTTTTCAATTACAATAATGGAGTTGGGTGCATTCATCTTGCTATGGCCAATGAATCTTAAAGGTTACATACAGTAGTTACATAGTCTGGTTGAAAAAAATATCTAGTTTAACCAATAAAAGGGAAATAAAATCCTAAAAAAAAAAGAGTTTCAAAAAATAAAAACAAAATCATACAATCCTATACCCACAGTTGATCCAGAGGAAGACAAAAAAACCAGCAAAGCGTGATCCAATTTCCTCCAGCAGGGGAAAAATTCCCCTGCCTATAAATGTTAGTGAAGGTGAAAAAACAATTAAGGTAGAAAATATGAATGTTACAGAATTGAAATGTATGCAGTGCAAAAAACACTAGACACATTGTGAATGATCTCCTTGTCTCCCAATCCCCTGACCCTTTTCATCCCAGCTAGCAAAAATGCTACCCAACCTGCCCTGGGATGGACAGTGTTTATAGGCTTGGAATTTGACAAGCTCTCTAGTTGAGCACTTTCAAAGGGAGCAGTAGCCATTTTAGGAGCATAAGCCAAGTACAACCATTGTTCTTTATGTCAACACAAGTTTGCTTCATACATAGAATCAAACAAATTGATATGAACATCATTTTCACTTGTGCTGTGGTTAACAATCAACTCAGATATGCTTTCTTTGTTGCAGTCTCTATTAAACATATGGGACACCCTCATAGTGTAGAGTAGGCTGCTAAGCAAATTTAATTAGCTCATCTGTAATCAGTGGAGCAGGGTTTGATAGCTTTGGGCTGCTCAGGGTCTCACAGACTGCTGTTCTGCTACTTCCTCTTGTCTTCTGGATACTTCTAGAAGTATAGTGGGAGGGAGAACAGGACAGGCAGTATGAATATTTATGGGTCGTTGGCCAATCTCTGGGGAGGCATTACCCAGTAGGTGGAGGGAGAGCCAATAAATGTACTGAGGCCTGGCAGCCCAGGTGCATAGTCCCAGGGTCCAGAGAGAGAGGGAAAGAGGATAAGCCTGAGGATTCCTTTTGGAGATATCAAGGTCCCAGCTATGCTTACCTGGCGGGGGGAGAAGAGAGCCTGGATCAGAGTCTGGATAGGGCCAAGAGAGCAGGTGTGAGAAAGTTCCACTATTTTGGGACTGAATGAGTACTTGATCCTGCTACACAGTGGAGAAGTGACTGTGGGGTGTTTTACCTTACAACTCAATGCAGTGCAGCCAGGAGCTGTGCAGGATAGCCAGGAGTGTGCCATATTTCTTAAGTGTGCCTAGTGCAGCCAGGAGCTTTGTAATACAGTCAGGAGTTGTACAAGTTCAGCCAAGAGACAGTACAATGCAGCCTAAGGTTGTGCAATACTGCTTACATTTCGTACAGAGCAGCCAGAAGCCTAGCAGTCTTCAAGTTCTACAGTTTGGATATCCCATATTCCTCATCGCTATCCTGCAGGGGTAGTGCTGCACATACATCATAATTGCTATACTTGCATATGTATTGTCATGGTGCGTACATACTCCTCACTCCTGACCTTTACCTCCTTACCTGTCTTGCATTACAATACCTTTCATGCCATGATAAAACACACGGTCAGTTGAGACACATGGTCATTTGCATTAGCAAAATTACATAAAGTCAATAGTGAAGGGCTACTTAAGCAGGGAACGATGTCTTATGGGTCTTGTACTTCCTGATCATCTAAGCTGATATTTTTGCATAGACCATAGGTTAAATTCACCTCAATAAATAAATACAGCTCTCATTCATGCACAGCACTTGCGCTGTGTCTGAACAGCTCCATTTAACTTTAGTGAAGAACTGGACCTGTCATTTGTTCACAAAACCCACTGAGCTACTGAAGAAGTGCAGTGCAGTAAGGGGAGTCTGCACAGTGCAGCTCATTGCTCATCTGAGGAAACTTAATTGATTTACTGACAATTCAATTTTTACCTTCTAGGACTGTGACATGTAAAGCATTAACTTGTCATTTTTGGTGATGTTTGGATTGAGGCCAAGGAGAAGAACTACATTTGTGTATCATCATATTGTCTGATTCACTAGGCTGGATGCTGTCAAAGTGAACTAACTAGATTAAAGTATTTTTGAAGTCGGCATCTTCTTACAGAGATAGCTATTATAATCTGCAACTTCTAAATCTTGGATAAAGCCTTCCTCATCAAATTCCAGATACTGCAGTGGTGTCTAATCTTCTTGATTTTTAAATAATGATGTCATCTTCTGTTCGAGGTATATAGCAAAACCTCCTGGCAATTAATGATAAAATACAAAGAAAACTTCAAAAACAGCAATAGGTATATAAGAATTGTAAAGGTAAAAAATCATACTTACTCTCATTATGACTTTGATTTAGCTATTTTGGAGTGTTCAAAGATATAATTTCCATGCTAGTACAGGCAGTTATAATTATCATACCTAACTGTCTAATGTGGTGTTAATAGAATTTACAAGTTTAAATGGCAGATAATAGCCTATCATTTATACTTGCTGTGAGGCTATTACTTATGTCCCTGAGCAGGTATTTATCACTTTACAGTTAGCATTTTGGTTACCTACATACAGCAAAGAAATAACATTTCAATGAGCATCTTAAGACCCCTTTCTTCATCATAGTTAGTGTGAACATTCGCCACTGCAAGGCCAAGGTATGTTGAAATGAGCCTGACCTGGCCTAAAATATTTCTAAAGTAACAACAGCAACAATGGCCATTGTATTAGGAAGTGGAGTTTCTTGCATTTGAATGTTAAATGTTGGGAAAGGGGCCTAATATCAACTTGGGCAGAAGCCAAATCACTGTGGGTCTGGGATCCAGGGGGGCCCTGCACCAACACAGGATTTGATCAGAAGATTACCACAGGTACTTTAAAGTGTTTGTAAAGGCACATTTATTTTATTAAAATAGTAAATACATTATACTTACCTGATATGTGCAATGGTATTGCACAGAGAAACCTCAGAATTTCTCTTCTGGGGTCCCCTGCTGGTGATCTTGCCTCCTCCTCCTCTGTGTCTACCCCCATAGCCTGTCCTTGCTATGAGAGCTGACGTGCGGACTCGATCCCAAGCCAGGCTGTGTGCGTCTATTGACTCACACAGCATGGCTTATCCCTGACCCCCGCCCCCCCCCCCAGCAGCAGGAGCCATAGGCTTGTGAGAGCCAGGAGAGAAGACCAGCAGATGGGCACAGCATTAGATCGATACAGGACTCAGGCAAGGATTTGAGGGGAGGGGAAAGGCACAGCATATGGAAAATAAAAAATGGCAAACATTTTTGCTAGCACATGGTTGGATGATGCTCAGTCTGATTCATGTCACAGCTGCTGCTCCCAATTTGACACCTGTGCAGGTCCCCGAATGCAAGCTGTCTGCTTTGGGGACTCGCACTGACATCCATATAACTTTAAAATTGGGAGTAGCTGCGTCTGCTGCATCCCAATTGACATTAATGGAACTGCCTGACCTGGGATACACAGAACACCTGTGCCCCTGAGCCCCCCCGTGTGTGCAAACATAGACCATGCACAGGCATATCCATAAGTATGCCCATGTGAACAAGGCTTTACAGTATACAGTTGATAAACATAAAAGTAGAACTTCTCTAAGCGCTATTTGTATTAAAATAATAGTATAACATAAATCAGATTTCAAGATGAAAATACAAATAGTTGACATATGACATTCCGGAACAAGTGTACCCGTATGAATACCTATACGGACACGTACCAGATACAAACGTGTGTGCCCCCCCCCCCGAGCCCCC
>BLSH010336072.1:902514-915050 GCA_018402905.1 Glandirana rugosa | reverse complement strand
TAAGCCCCTGGACGTGTCCACAGTTTAACCCTCGTCGTCGACACTGTACTTAGTCTGACTCGTAGTAGGTTGGTACACGATCGTTTTTACAAACGGTAAAAAATATGGAAAATAAAAAATGGCAAACATTTTTGCTAGCACATGGTTGGATGATGCTCAGTCTGATTCATGTCACAGCTGCTGCTCCCAATTTGACACCTGTGCAGGTCCCCGAATTCAAGCTGTCTGCTTTGGGGACTCGCACTGACATCCATATAACTTTAAAATTGGGAGTAGCTGCGTCTGCTGCATCCCAATTGACATTAATGGAACTGCCTGACCTGGGATGCACAGAACACCTGTGCCCCTGAGCCCCCCCGTGTGTGCAAACATAGACCATGCACAGGCATATCCATAAGTATGCCCATGTGAACAAGGCTTTACAGTATACAGTTGATAAACATAAAAGTAGAACTTCTCTAAGCGCTATTTGTATTAAAATAATAGTATAACATAAATCAGATTTGCTAACACAAATTTACCTGCTCTGAAACTTACACCAAGTGTGAGCTAGAAAAATACATTAGTTAGACCCCTTTCACACCGAGGCAGTTTTCAGTCATTTTAAAGCATTTGAAAACTGCCTCCCATGCCGCCTGAGTGCGAAAGCCCGAGTGCTTTCACACTGGGGCAGTATGCTTGCAGGATGTTAGGAAAAGTCCTGCAAGCAGCATCTTTGGGGCGGTTTGGTGAGTGCTGTATACAGCGCTCCCAAACCGCCCCTGCCCATTGGAATGAATGGGCAGCGCTTCAGAAGCGCCTGAAAAGCGTTTTGGAAGCACCGCAACATGGGAATTTTTAACCCCTTCTTGGGGGTTAAAAGCGCCCCTCTAACGGCAGAAAAGTGCCACTTAACCGGTTCCCGACCGCGCGCAGTATATTCACTTCTGCAGAGTGGCAGCGTCCTGCGAATCGCCGTATATAAGCGACGGCTTGCACGTGCGCAGCTAGCGGACGGGAGCGCAGCGGAGCACTCTTGTGCCCGCCGCACTCTGCAGGAGTGTGCCTGCGGCTTGGGCGGACCCGATGTCCGCCGGTGAGCCACGATGACCTGCCAGAGAGAAAGAACAGGGAACCGCCGATGTAAACACTGCGGTTCCCCACTCTGTCAGTGGGCATGTAAGAGATCTTCTGATCCGTCACTGGAATTAGTTAGATCTCTTATGCCCCTGATAGCCCAGCCCCCTCAGAGTTAGAACAAGCCTAGGGAACACAGTTAACCCCTAGATCTCCCCCTTCAGGTTAACCCCTTCACTGCCAATGACATTTATACAGTAATCAGTGAATATTTAAATTTATGATCGCTGTATAAATGTCATTGGTCCCAAAAAAGTGTCAAAAATGTCTGACATGTCCGCCCCAATATCAAAGTCCCAATAAAAATTGCAGATCGCCGCCATTACCAGTAGAAAAAACAAATGTGAAAACAACAGAAATGAATTCTCATGGTTTGTAAACCCGGCAACTTTTACGCAAATCAATCAATAAACGCCAATTGCAATTTCTTTTACCAAAAATAAATATCAAGGAAGAATATAAATCGGCCAAAACTGATGAATACATTTGTTTTTTTTATATTTTTTTTTATATTTTAGCAAAAAGTAAGAAATATTGTTTATTTTGCAAAATTGTCGCTCTTTTTTTGTTTATAGCGGTAATCAGAAATGATGCAGAGGTGTTCAAATACCACCAAAAGAAAGCTCTATTTGTGGGAAAAAAATGACGCAAATTTTGTTTGGGTACAACGTCGCACGACCGCGCAATTGTCAGTTAAGGCGACGCAGTGCCGAATTGCAAAAAGTGCTTGGTCCTAACATGGGGAATCCTTCCGGAGGTGAAGTGGTTAAACAGCCCTTTACCGCTAACGCGGCCGTGGCCCCAGTGTGAAAGGGGTCTTATTTGTCCGTCACTGGCAGCTCTTAGCTGGGCCATGTAAGCTGTATGTTCAGTCATTATGAAATGGAGGAAAGGATGGACACATATAGGTTGTAAGGATGTTGGCTACTGGTTTTGCAACAGCTATGTATTTTAAAACAATATCCAGCTTTTCATTAGGTTTTTATTTAACGTAATATGTATTGTAATGTATTTTAATGCCAAATTAGAAGCAGCAATGTTAACCAAGCATAAAGTGAGTTGAATTTTGAAACAGATGAACAGAAGCACAAAGATATTATTGCAGGTAAGTCTGAGCACCATTGTGTTTAAACTAACAACCACAAGTTAAAGCCCACGATGAAAACTGAGCCTTTTTTTTTTCAAAGACCTATATTAAATCCCAGCTGTCATAACAGATTCTTTCTTTCCCACTTTGCCTTACAGGATGCAGACAATAAGGGTTATTTGCCAATGTTATCTCTAAGGCTCACATCGGTAAATAACCCTTAACTGGTGTTGTTACATTTCTGAGAGTTTTCTTGTTTCCCAAAAGATGGATACAGGCATATACAACTTCATACAAAATAACAAGATCAGAACAAGACCTACCTTCTGTCCCACCTCGCCCTGATCGCCCTGTTATGTTACAGAGAAGAAAGAAAGGAGAGAAAAACACAAAGCAGCAGACATGAAGGACAACGCATACAGTCAGAGCAACAAGATCATGAAAGGCTGAACAGAGGTCTAGAATTCAACATTATTTTCTGAGAAATAGAAAAGACTCCACATAAAATAAAACACTTGGCGGCATGCGATTCACTGTATTTGAACAATGTTTGCAATGAGTGCTTAGTACACAAACAGTGAAAGTAAAACATGCGTGTGGGAATGCAGGTGTATGTCGTGCCAGCAATGTGTTGGGTTAACGCCAGAAAGCCTTTTAAAACCTAAGTTTGGAAACAAAGTCATGCATTTATCATTATAAAGCACTTCTTCAAAATTAAATTTAGATCAATGTAACCTTCATATCCTTTTTAAGCAATTCAGCAAACGTGCTAATGTGAAAAAAAATGAGATGAAGGGGAAAGTGGGGCTGTTGCCTGTAGCAACATTAGACTTCAATAACTAAATTCTAATATCACTTTAAAAATGGCAGCTAGAGTATATATGGTGGTTATGGGCAACAGCCCCTTTTTCCTTTCATTCAGATTCTGTAAATCATTCTCTGAGTACGTGTTTGCATATTTTAGAGTATTTGAATTATAATTGCTTGTTACAGGTTTCTATATTATGTATTAGTGATGGTGAACAGCCATATTGTGAAGGTAACAAGCCACAGAAGGTCCAATGGTAACTAAACGATAATGAGATCAATGATGTACCAAGCATGCCCAGAGCATCTTACTTCCTGCTAATTATGAATAATTTATGAATTTGATGGGAATTAGATTGAAGTTGAAGTATGTCCTACATATAGGCCTCTTATTTATGTTATAAGTGGCATCTAAAGAACACAATAAAGCACTTAGGCATAAAAAGATCAACAGCCTTGCAATATGTTTCTACAAAGCTCTTTGGAAATTGAATCACATTTTTTCTATTTAAGTTACAGAGATACTATGAAATATGCTTGTGTACACAATGATGCACCCTCAATCAGGCAGAAGGTGCTTTGCTTTACTATACTATTCTATACATCTACAGAGGTGTAATATTCCATTACACAGAGACCCTGTCATGGTTGTAAAGGATGGGCCAATGCTCTGCTTCCTGCTTGTATACATACATTAAGGGATTAATTTACTGAAGACAAATAGTCTGTTTACGTTGCAAGGAAATTTTCCATTAACTTACTGAATGGGGTGAAGATTCACTTTCTAAACTATCATGTGCGAAGAAAAAAAAAATGCATTTTTGCCGGCACATGATTGGATGATGGAAGTCAACAGAGATTCACCTCATTTACTAAACTAAGGCACAATTCACTTGCAAGGTGAACAGCCTATTTGCCCTAAGTAAGGCCAGCCATAGACGGTTCAAATCTCGGCTGGTCCCTACTGAATGGGACGAGATTTGGACCATGTGTGGGCAGGCTTAATGTACCAAGTTGATCAATTGATGAACTTGGGTACACCCAGATTTCCAGATTCACTATAGCCACTAGCAATAATCACTGTCTTCTCCCAGTGGGGAAGGGATTCCCCTATCAGCACTGTCTAGGTTGATGGGGGAATCGTGCTAATTTCTTTTTGCAGGAAAAAAAATTGCACCATCTATGGCCTAACTCAATTCCCAAAGGCTGACCTTCTTTACAATGCAAGTCTAAAGCAAATAGGCTGTTCACTATTCAAGGAAATTTTCCCTTAGCTTAGTAAATAGGATGAAGTTCTGTAGACTTCCATAATCCAATAATGTGTAAGAAAAAATACTTTTTTAAATATTTTCCTTGCATGTGATTGGGTATTTTTTGCACATTTTTTGCTATGACAAAATTCATACAGCCTATTTGCCTTTAGTATATTAACAACTAAGGCCTCATGTGCACAGGACATTTTTTGACTGTTTTTCATCAGCTGTTTTTAGCTGCAGATGTTTTTTTCTACAGTCAATAAACCCTCCATCATGTTATCCTATGTGTTCATGCACACATAGGCTGTTATCAGCTATTTTTAGCAGTGACGTTTTTGAGCTGTAAAAAAACCCCAAGATCTGAGGTTTTTTTTGGATGTTTTCCAGCTGTAAATACGTTCAAATGCTTAAAAACGCCAAAAAACGTCCAAAAACTTCAATCCCCAACGTTTTTGGATGTTTTAGACCAATTGGCCCTTTAAAAAAACGCTAAAAAAACTTGAAAAAAATGGTGGTAAAATAACGCTGGTAAAAGCTGAAAACATCCCTGGTAAGCTACTGATGTTTTTGGATTTTTTTTTGAAGTCCTGAGTGCATGAAGCCTAAGAGTCAACTGACCCTTTGAAAATAATTCTCTGGTTAATAAACCAACAGTTGTTAAGCATTGTCTTTGTGATAACTAATTTACCCTTTATCTGGTTACTAATTTTCAAATCTCTACATTAAATACAATAAAAGGAATGTGGAAGACCAAACATGTTAAACATGGCGGTCAATTGTCATCCCTGTGTAACCTCCAACCTGGGACCTGGAGCTTACTCAAGCTTCAAGGCTTAATTTCTTCGGGCAAATGGATTGATGCAGGTGTGAACTGAGAAGAAGAATAGGGGCAGCTATAGGGATAACTGGCAATGAAGTAAACTGATTCCTTTGACTTGCATGGGCAAAGCACGAGTCTATTTTATGTAGAAATTGCAATGAACATTCATAATGTGCTCACTAGAAATACATTGAACATTCTCTGAGAACCTGTCAGGTTAAAAAAAAATAGCTACTATTACTGATCTTTTTTAATATGGATGTAAATTTCTCCTAACACATGCTAGTTCCACGTTAGCGACTTACTCATTAGTAGAGCACAGACAAGAATAACAGCCCTGGAGCCTGTACCTTGAAAATTAAGTCAGAAATGGCAGCTCCAATATTTCTATCCTAGCATATTATTTTACAGTATCTTAATTTAGCAGCAAGCTTATGCAAGTAAAGATGGGCTTCCATATGGCAAAAAGCAGAGGCTGCAGAAAAAGTGCATGGTATAAATTGCATTTCAAGCCTTTCCTCCTGATGCAGGATATGGAGAGAGTGCGCTTTACTAGTTTAGTAGAGAAAACAAACACATTCTTTTAGATTTTGATTATGTTCAGCCTACAGATGCTAGGTGCAAAGTAGTACCTTATTAAATTTTGTGTTAGTTTAGAGAAAAATTAGATTATCAGCGTAGTGTGACTATGAATTATGGGAAGTAATTGTGGAATAACAGCTATAGGTAATATGAAGGAAACAATGGCTGTTAAAAAAACAGTAGAAGACCAAGAAAGCAATGAGACAGAAACAACACACCAACAGTGCTGGGACAAGGCCATCCAGCGCCCAGGACAAAAATGCCAAACTGGGCCCCCCCTTCCCTTAGGGTTAGGGTCAGGGCGCCCACATCCTTGCAATAAACCATTGTGCCCAGGGCAGCTGTCCCTCCTGCCCACCCCTTATCCCGGCCCTGCCCATCAAAATAACAAAAGGGTTGATTTACTAAAACTGGACAGTGAAAAATCTGGTGCAGCTCTGCGTAGAAACCAGCTTCCATTTTTTTCTGTCAAATCTTAATTGAACAAACTGAAGTTAGAAGTTGATTGGCTACCATGCACCAGATTTTGCACTCTTCCATTTTAGTAAATCAACCCCAGAGTATACAATACCACATGTCTTAGAAAACACACATAACCAATTTAAAATTCTAATTTCTTCAATTGCATGCCCAGGCAAATAGGAGCATTTTACATCTGATAGCTTTTTAAATTGTAGAATGCAAAACAAAGCAAATATAACATTTTTGGAAAAAGATATCCTCAGGCTCGAAGTGTTTCCCAATCGCATCCACACTGCTGATGCACAGATTATCAGAAGAATCATCATGGTAAATCTACAGATATGAAACGCTCCTGTCTCTTAATAGCTACAGTTTATCCTGGTTATTTTTCATTCATTATAAGATGCACATTAGCTACCTTTATCAAACTGCATGCAACGCTCTTGCAATACATACACACTTGAACCATAAACCCAGCAACACGGTTATTTGTACTAATACCTTTACACCTGCCGGTCCAGGAAGCCCAAGTGCCCCTGGCAAGCCAGCTTCACCTACTTCCCCCTAACAACAGGAAATATGAGTAACAGTGGAAAAATGTACTTAGCAAGATTTAGGACAAAAAAAAAGAAACCATTAGCAACATTACAACCTTAGTAATGAATCAATTGCAAAGTACTGTTACTGCCACATAGAATTTCATAACAAGTCAACTCTAGTTTTCTCTTGCTTTGTTGCTCTGTATGCCATGAGAAGCACTGTTACACTAAACTGTCAGTGACTGTTAACAGCCAATCAAATATGTGTGATGTGAGCTGAAATTCTATTCAACTCTAGAAAATGTCTTGAAAGCAGAGAGGACACTGGAACAAAATAGGCTTTCTTGTACTCTACTGTATATATCTGCATTGAGAACAACTACTTCAAAGAGAATTACAAGTGGGTGGAGGGGGTGAAAAGAAGTGTAGCTTTTTGACTAAAAGGGGATTATAGCAGACTGAATATAACAGCTTTTAAAAGGGAATTTATAGACTTTTTAATGTCTACAAGTGTATACAGGTGGTTTGATTTAAGGTCAGTAATGTTATCATTATCAATGCATGTTCATGTTTTAATCACCTTGCCACCATTCCAGCATAAGCAGGCACTTTTTCATTCAACCATATACAAATCATAAGACCACCTTGGATCTCATACAGTCATCTCACACTTAGAAGGTACAAAGATATTGCTACATGTGTGGCCATTTTTTTAAGCTGTTCCCAACTGAAAAAGTTTAGTTTGCCCAAAAGAAAAGCAAAGTATAAACGTCCAAGAGTCCACCATATAAATTGGTACTGTATGTATTTTCCATTTCCGCATATGTTTTATTCAAACATAGTAATTTGAGCTACCTAGGCAATGTTCTCATATTTACATTCTGCATAAAATATAATCTCAAATCCATGTAGTTAATTTAGGTATTAATAGGTAGAACGGTTTAGGGCAGGGGTCTTCAAACTTTTCAAGCAAAGGGCCAGTTTACAGTCCTTCAGACTTTAGAGGGCAGGATTGTGGCCAGTGTGGGTAGAAAATGTCCCGAGCCCAGCACCCATCAGTGAGAATTAACATGGCCTCAGGGTTCGTGGTCAGTAGGATGAGTAAAACCCCATCATTCGTGTTAGTGGGAGTAATCGTACCCCATGATCTGTATTTGTGGAAGAAACAGTGCTTCATAATTTGTGTCAGTGGGAGGAATATTGCCTCATATCGTTGGCAGGAATAGTGCCCCAAAGGCCGGATAAAGGCTAGCAAAGGGCCGCATCCGGCCCTCAGGGCAGAGTTTGGAGACCCCTGGTTTAGGTCATGTAGAGTACATATCGTCAGACAGGAAACCTTGTAAATATATGATGTTACACATATTCAGAAGAATAGAGAATTTCACAGTCCATTCAGTCCTTTGTCTGTGTACATCTAATAACTTAATTAAAGCGTCTGTTACCCTAAAAAAAAAAAATGGATCCTGTTCCCTTAAAGCATGTTATACAACACAGAGTGCTTGTGCTGTGTAATTTGGCCCCCTGCATCACCTGAAATACCTGGTTGATCCTGCCAGTTTCTGTCCTCCCCTCCTGCAAACTCCATCATCCGCAGCCCTACTCTCTTGTGCCTCCTGTGTTCTCCTCCCCCCTCCCCTCCCTGCCTGTCAGCTAGTCTGTGTGCTAGCCACCCCTCCCCTTCCCTTCCCTTCCCTTCCCTTGTAGCACCATTCCAAGCAGTGCAAGCATTACTGCTCACAAGCACTGGCAGCCCCACTGTTAATGTAACCTGTAGTATATACTGTATGCTGTTTCTTAAAATTCATCCTCTAAATACCTTCTTCTTTCTCCATGCTCAGCGGTCACGTGACCGCCCGTTGCTCTCTACCTCCAATGTATACACTAGGGAGAGAGATCACGTGACCACCCAGCAGACGTCAGAGGGAGAGCTCGGCCCCTCCCTCCAAAGTGTATACATCGGAGGGAGAGAGAGCGATGGGCGGTCACTTGAACACTGATCGGGGAGAAAGAATAAGTTATTTAGAGGATGAATTTTAAAAAACGGCATACAGCATATAGTACAGGTTATACTAGCAGTGCTTGTGTGCACTGCCTTAATAACCCCTTTAATGTTGCAACAAAAAGCAAAAATTAATAATAATATAAAAAAATTGGATATAACCCATATACAAAGTATATGTTATAAATATTGTAAAGGAAGACATACATTTGCAAATATATTATCTTTAAAATGTAAACTATTTCTTAGAAATATAAATGTCCATGTTATCACCTATGCCTCCCTCAACTCTCACGTACCCCTAACACTTATCACTATCCATACCACTTGATCTACCCTCTAAAATTACCACTTAATCTGCCATTTAACACTGCAACTCATTTTACTCTAACCCTGTGTAGCCATGCCCCCATAGTGTTGCTGGAAGTAGTGGTTTACCTGTCGCACTGCCCTCAATCACTCTTTTCCACACATCCAGAGTCAGGAAAAACAGGCCGGCACTTGTGTTGTTGTTTTTTTTTTATTAGGGGATTTAACTTGGATGGGGTATAGGGTGATTATGGGATGCCCAGCAGATCAGACAATTCTTCAATGGGACCATTTATATACACTCCTGTATATACATTTCTTTACTCCTCCAGCACAATCTTGCTTGCAGTCACTTCTCCTTCCTATCTCCTGCACAATACTTCTCGGGTCTAACTAGCACTAGTTGAATCCTGCTTCTGGCCAGGCCTTGGTGAACTGCCCATTACAGGAAAGTGGTCACGGACCCCTCTGGTGTAGCAAGAAGTACTAGAGGTGCTAGCTAGCCTCGGTGGACTACTACTCCCAGTCAGTCCCTTCTTCGGCCCTGCCAGCCTTCCTGGCTGCAGCAACCCAACTCCACTGCCCGGTGACACCACAGTCCCAACTGGCTCCTGCACCCTTCTCAGACTGTCTCTCTCTCTCTCTCTCCCAATCTGCTCCGGTGTGCCTCTTCCAGCTTCCCTGGGTGTGTGTCACTCACCGACACCTGGTGGATCCCTCTTGGAGACTTGTCCGGCAGCACCATTCCAGTGCTCTCTCCTGCTCCTTGGACAGGACTCCCCATGGGATGTGCTGAGGGGTCCCTTCCACTCCTAAGCCTCCAGACCCAAAGTCTGCCTTAGGGACCTTAGATTGTAAACTCCTTGAGGGCAGGGAATGACGGGAATGTACAATATATATGTAAAGCACTGTGTAAATTGTTGGCACTATATAAATACCTGTGCTAAATACCTAGCATATCTAGCACCTGGGCCGGATCATTTTTTCAACTCTCCTCCCCCCATCAAAATTATTTTCAGTAATATCCCTGAAATTAAACATCCTGCCTGCTGGGTGGGGGAGCAGAATTAAGCAGTGGAGGGCAGACAGCAGAAGCATCTGTATGTTCCACTTCAACTTTATACAGAGACAATGAACTTAGTATATCTATAATGAGATGAATTAAACTGCTATTAACTAAATATTTAAACTAATTTATATATGATATCACATACAATGCTCAATATACAAAGTATCTAGCAAAGACTGAAATATGTAAGACTCCCCCAGTGCAGGCAGGGAATCAACTGCCTGTCTAATGTGCCATAACAGATCACATTAAAACAGCATGATAGGCAGAAACCCCTTCCGACTGCCAATATAATTAACAGCAATAGTTTTCTTAGCATTTAGGTAAAATGCTTAGACATCAATCTGATCCGGAGACCATTACTTGAGTCAGTGTAAAGTACAGACTGTGGGATATTAGATTTGCAGATATTGTACAAAGCAAAATATGAGCTTAGGTCTGTGCTTGCAGGAGCTCATGTTTGGATTATATAAAGAAGTCAGATTTCCAACAGTACTAATTAGAAGAGATCCTCTTGCTACCATGATAGATGTTATCAGGCCCAAAATAAATAAATACAATGTATGCCTTACCTGGTATAGTATACTAAAGCGGAGTTCCACTTGTTTTTAGGTTTATTAAAAGTCAGCAGCTACAAAAAGTGTAGCTGCTGACTTTTAACAAACGGACACTCAACTGTCCCAAGGTCCAGCTTCCCCTCCCCTCTGCGGCACGGGCATTGCAACTGTGGGCACCTGGCCGTGACAGCTTTCAGCTTCACAGCCAGGTGCGCAATGTGCATGTGCGAGTCACGCTGCGCTTTGTCAATGGCCAGGCAATCTTTTGGGACCTGTGACGTGTCCCAGAAGATTGCAGGGTGGGAGGGGCCACCTAAGGAGTTCTAACTGAGTTCTAACTGAGTTCCTTCAAAGGTGCAGTTGATCTGAGTTTGACAGGCGGTTTTCTATCTCTGCACATTGAGTTAAAAATGCAGCGGCCATGGCATCTGTGCGGCTCCATCGGCCTGTATTGGAACAGTTCAGATAGGCTGGGGGGGAGGGGGGGTCAAGACTGCGACTCAACTGTCAGTTTCTTCCACCCAACTGAAAGAGCACATGCAAACACCACATGTCAATGTTATTAGGGAACCCATACATTTTCTAAAATATTTTTATGGCTTGTGTGGTTGAGGGAAAATGTGCCATGCTTTCAGGCTTTCAGATATATTAAAGTGATACTAAAGCTAAAAACTGTTTTACATTAATGCATTCCTTGCATTAAGGTAAAAACGTTTTCTATTTCTCTGTCCCCCCCCCCCCCCCCCTCCCTGTGTGAAGAGGAAGAGAGACGCAGAATAGATCCAGTGCTGTGCATGGCTGGATCTATTCTCCCCTCTCTTCCTCTTCACACAGCACTCGAGCAGCAGCAGCAGGAGCCATGGGCTCCTGCTTTTGTCAATCGAATGCAGTGAGGAGTAAGCGGGGGTGGGGCTAAGTCCGCTGTGTCCATAGACACACAACTCATGAGCGTGCAGACACTGGGGTTGATTTACTGAAGAGTGCAAAATCTGGTGCAGCTGTGCATGGTAGCCAGTCAGCTTGTGACTTCACCTTCAATTAAGCTTTGACAATAATACCTGGAAGCTGATTGGTTTCTATGCAGAGCTGCACCAGATTTTGCACTCTCCAGTTTTAGTAAATCATCCCAACGGTGTGCCTCCATAGCAAGCCACTTGTTATGGTGACACACAAAGAAGAGGAGGAGCCAGGATCGCCGCCAGGGGACCCGAGAAGAGGAGGATCAGGGCTGCTCTGCGTAATACCACTGCACAGAGCAGGTAAGTATAACATGTTTGTTACTTTAATTTTAAAAAATACTTTAGTAACACTTTAAGCTTGTATTTGAGAACAGTTGGAGGCATTACTGTGTTCCAACTGAATTCCTTCAAAGGTGCAGTTGATCTGAAGTTAACCCCCTTCTAACTTACATTTGACCTCCTGTTTAACTGCATTAAACTGCTTTAAAATACTTCAAACTACTTTTTTAGGGTGGAAAACGCAGCAAGCAAAGACCTGTGTACACAGTTTCTTACAGTAAGATTCAGGTCATTTGCCAAGATCCCTCTGGATTCTCTAAAAGTTATATTGTTGGACAAGCTGCCTCTGTCTTGCTAGATGTATTCCAAGTCCTATTATGCATTGCTTCAGTAACTGCCAAGTATGTACACTTTCAGTAACAGTAAAAATAAATCTGTCATGAGAATGATTTATGATACAATAAATGAATACAATCTTTGCACAACTATATATAAAAGTAATACAAGGGAAAAAAGGAAAAGAACTTGGTGCAAAATAACCAACAGAGGCATTCTCCCTATTACTCCAAAATACAGATAACTAGAAAGCAACAGATTAGCATGATGTTTGTGTGTGTGTGTATGTATATATATATATATATATATATATATATATAGAGCAAAATTATAAGTGCAATGTGTGTGTGTTTGTAGTA
>BLSH010336072.1:855781-879921 GCA_018402905.1 Glandirana rugosa | reverse complement strand
TACTCTAATGCGATTATTTCCAACATACCGGTGTTTCGATACAGAAGTACTTCCGTCGTGTCATTTGTACCGGAGACCCCAGTATAATAACTTTGACTCGGGAACTATAATTATACTAATAACTAAATATAGTTATATTTCAAAGTGAGATCGTCATAAAAGATATTTTTAACACTTGTCTTCTTTATTGGTTCCAAGTAAGGGTCCAATTAAGGGTTGGGGGTCCCATATATCATTACGATGAGGTAAAAAAAATCTTAACTATTGTTTTATCTATATTGGTTATTTTGTGTAAACTGTAAAAACAAGGGCTCAGTTTCAATAATATGACCCCAGAGGCCATGTTTACTGTGCTGCCTTCATGAAGACATAGCTTTGTGGCCATACAACCTTTATTAGCGTAATCTCATTAAAATTAATTCTTATTTTAATATTAAAATAAATGAAATGTGGGGAATCCCAACATCTCTCTCAATTTTTCTACTGATTTCATAAATTTGGATCAGTCTATACTTGTGGACGATCTGAACCTTGAATATGCTTTGACCTGTATGCATCAGCAGCTGCATGTATACTGTGTTGTTCTGTTGTCTGCGGTGCTGCAGAAGAGTATTAATGCATTTCAGTAATGCCGTGGTATTTTTAGAAACCTATTACCAGCATACTGTGTGGAATATTTCCAGCTGAGGTTGTGGTACACCAATACATTTCCTAGGTGACAAGGTAATCTGGAGGGCTGTTGGGTTACAGGCCTCACCATCATAACACATGGTCTTATCAGCAACAAAGGAGTTATGCATCATCTTGTGACTGTACTAATCCCTGGATATTGTCAGTCATTCAATGACATCACTTCTGGAATGTTCTGGAATGTTATACAACTCACAGAAGGCATACACTAGGGAACATTATATCTAGAATAACTATTCTCTTTATTATATTTTGTCAGCCTTTTGAATTGCACTTGTGGTACTTACTCTGTGCAATGCAAAATCCAAAATCACTATAAAAAGCCCAGCAACCAATAGAAACCAAAGAAAATCATTTTCTCGGCCTTGCTATAGGAAATCTCATTGGCTGCTATAAGTTAATGCAATTTATACGCTATCACTGCACTTTTTAGTAATAATAATATAGACTTTACATGGTCAAAAAAAAAAGGCATTGGGTGCTCATAACAACCAAACATAACAAAATGGCAGTTGGGATCTGAATGGCTGCTATGAGCAACACACAGAGATATACAGAATATCTGTGTATATTTTACAATGTGATCTATAAATGTAACACTAGAACATTTTTCCTTTTTATAAAGAGGCATAACATCAAATCTGACAGAGAACTACCTATAAAATAACCTTTACCAATAACTAGATAGGTTGTGGAAGACTGAACATTCTTTAAAGTCTCCTTTTGCTTATGTAAACCTTTTACACTAATATTTTTGACTGCTGTGAATTATATCTTTTGCTAGTAGACTGTGTTAATCGGTAGGCAAAGCCTTTGGGATTTTGACAGTTGGAAGCAAATTATTAGAATATGAGTTATAGTATTTGCACTTTATCATCATGCAGCTTATTAAGGATCATTGTTTTATCAAAATGAATTAAACAACATAGGCACCAAATACAAAAAAAAGCAAGGCAATAAGAAACCCTTTGAAGGGTAAGACAGTGAATGAGCCAGAATGCCAAGCAAATAGAGTAGTGTACCTGGAAGATGCGCTTTCTTACGATCGCTGGCTGAACCGCCCGCACTGTATTAATCATAGCAGGCAACAGCTGAATGGTGTCACAGGTCAGGGAAGTCCCAGGGCAAAGGTGTGATGATACAGTGCAAGGTAGGCCAGCAAAGTGTAGCAAGTCAGAAGATCGGACAAGATAGGAGAAGAAAGAACAGAAAAAGGGGAATAGAAAGTTTTACCGTGAAATAACATAAAGAGGAGGATTCTGAACAATGATCCACAGGAGAACATTCAGGTACTGCCCTTTAACACCAAGGCTACTTTGGCTCAAAACATTCTTATATGTTTAAATTGATGGATACAATTAACAAAGCAATTTGCTTTGTGCATTCCAATGGTTGTTTCTTAGCTACAAAGAAGCCAGTGTGGTTTTGTTTTGAGGTGAAACACAGCACATTAAGTAGAAAGTATGGACAATCCATCATTTATTTAGTTTGTTGGTCAACCAGTAATGTAAGAGTTAACCTTGCAACACAACTTGCGTATCAAGAGCATCAGAATAGAAAACCGTCTGCGTTGCCCATAACAACCATTAAGATTCCAGGCGTAGTTTGTTTAATGTATGATTATAAGTGAATGAATGAATTGCACTTTCAGACCAAATTGCATATTTATCATCAAATCTAACAATATATAGAATACTGTATCTACTCTAGTATCTTGATTTAAACAATTTCAATTTGAAATAAAGAAAAATAAACCTAGATGCAAATGGATTTGGTGTGTCATAGTTCTTTGAAATCAATTATATTTAAGCTTTGAAATTTGATGTTTGATTGTTTGCCATGAAATAATACATAGCTCAGCTTTTTATGTTGTGCTATATGGCAGTTATATCCAATAGAGGTAGCATTTTAAATTATTTAACAGTTTTAATTTTAAACATCTAATAGATTAGAAACAAAAATGTTGATGACTTAAAAAATAGTCTTTCAGGATTCCCCTATTTAACCCTTTCAGTACGGGGTACCTTTGCAAGTAACCAGTACAATTCCATTATCCCTGATGTTATGTAAAAATAAGAAAAATGTAATCTAACAGTTTTCTCATGGGGCACAGCCACAGAAGTGTTGCTGCCTGGAAGGCATACCGGAAATCCACCAGGAAAATAGCAAACATTACGACGTACGCTACATAAGCTATATTGTCTGTTTATGCAGCAATTAAATAAACAGATGAGAATGTAATAAGTGTTTCATCTATCATTTTTAATTGACTTAACTGAACTGTGTGTAGGTGCTTTATTATGATTTTTTATATCATACAGTATATTAAAGAGCTCATTACTTGACTAGTGTAAAAAGTAAAACAGTTTTCTATTTCAACCAGTAATGCTTTTAAATATTTTTTACCAACACAAAATAAATACAAAGGTTGTATGGCTGGTATGGGAATTACCCATTGATTCAATATGCATACAATTTTGTAAAACACTCTGCTGTTTTTTTAGGTATTTTAGGACTGAATTACTAAAGGCAAATAGGCTGTTCACCTTGAAAGGGATTTTTCACACTGAAGGGAAATTTTCTCTTAGCTTATTGAAAGAAGTGTAGCTATGCTGACTTCCATCATCCAATCACGTGCAACCAAAAATACTTTATTATTAAATTTTCCTTGCACCTGCTTAGGTGCTCTTTGAAAGGAAAATTTTCACCATTTTAACTAAGCTAATGAAAAAGTCCCTTGCATAGTGAACAGCCTATTTGCTTTTAGTAAATTACCCCTTAGTGTCAATGTAATAAAGGATTAGTTCACCCAAAATTGATATGGTAGCTTTGGAAGATGCTGGAGCTTTAGGCTGAGTTCCCACTTTTGCAATGAAGTAATGCAGCTTAAAATGCAATAAATGCTAACTCAAGGATATATGTGGGCTACGGTACATTGTCATTCATTCTAAATGATACCCCAACACACATACACGTTCAAGAAATACACATGCATTATAGCACACCACATTGCATGATGTGCATACTCGGTGCTTTGTGGTGCTCAAAACTGTAAAAAGTAGTGCAGGTGTGTTTTTTCATGTGCTATGGGCTCATTCAAAATGTACAGGCTGACCTGATGCAGCACGACTCATAATGCACACAAGGGTGTGAGTAGGCCTTTAACTCAGCAAATGGTTTGTTATATAAAGAATGTCTTGGGTAATTTGATGACTGGCACAGCATTGTCACATTAGTTGGGTGTGCAAAGGTCAGAGTGTGCATTTGAGAAAGGGGGCATTAAAGCAATCTCTGCATAGGAAAAGCACAAGTTTGCTTTAAGTTCAGGTATTTAAAACAAATAAGAACTCATTACAACTATAACTAAAATCTCAGTTTTGACTGAATAGAACCTTACATTTTAGACCAAATAGAATCAACATTATTTCTACTACTGGCTTGCCATTTTTTTTACCTTTATTCTTTTTTTAGCTATTTGGCAACTCATATGCCACACTCTAAAATGGCCTATAACACAACTTGGCAGAAAAGACATAATAAGCAAGGGAGATAAAAATTGGAAATGCTGAAAATGATAGCAATTGGAACCTGGAATCAGATTGGTTGTTAAAGGATGCAATATCAATGTTCTTTCCTTTTTCTTTATAAAGATTGACATTCGGGTTAAAGGCTTCTGTGTTCCACCACATTTTAAGAGATGTACCTTATGTTTCCAAGTAAAAAGGAAATGGAAAAATGATTTTTCTGCCATGTGATCGGAATGGAAGTAGAGTTTAAGTCCGTCTGTCATACAATGTCTGGCAGCCTCATATTGCATTTTTTCCAAATATGCTTCTTGTTATACAACTCCACTGACAATCCACAGGCCTTCTTGAAATAAAATGTCTTTAACTACAAAAGATTAATTCTATAAGGTGCCATTACAACAATATATTGATATATTCATATAATTTAGAATTTAAAGCTGAAAAAATGCAATATACTGGCTCTTATCCTGACTTTGCTGCAAACGTTGTTTAGCAACAGATACCCACAAACCTTCAAAGTAAGAATCTGATTGGAGCGCAGAGCTGCAAAAGTTGTACTTAAATATTCCTATTGAATAGCAGAAACACAGGGACATACAATGTCAGGAGGTTTTAACATCTAGACCCTAAACAAATTTAGTAGCTTTCTTCAGGTACAAATGCTAACTAAACACTATGTTTTCCACCTTAGCTTGTTTCAGATTGAGTCTTTGGGCATCCCATAGATAACGCACACACACACACACACACAACACAGTTCAATAATCTAAACTGCATCTGAAACTGAAAAACAATTGTCTGGAAAACAGGTTGTGTTTTATGTTGACACTGCTTGAGCAGTGTCAATTCAATAGGTTAATAGTTTAGCTTTGGGTCTCAGCTTCAGGCAGTCTGTCAAAGTCTATGCCAGGCTGCGGGTGGAAAGGCTGAAGGCTCTACTGAGTGGCACCCTGTTGGTTTGGGGGTTTCTGCTTTAGATGTGTTTAGGGTGTCTAAGCAGATCCTGGACACTCAGAATTCTATTTTCTCTAAACCCAGCCAAACTGTCCACTACTATTCAGGTAAACGCTCAGTGTGAATGGCACCATTGAAAAATCATTGCATGCATTTATAAGCATTTAGAAGGGTCCTCTAAATGCACAAATATGCAGGTTTGACAGCACCAGTGTGAATAAGGCCTACACCTCTTCAAAATGCCACTTCAGCCCTCTAAATGTCCAATTTAAATGCAGACTTTCTATCAATCAGTATTTACATAGTACTAGGTACACCACATAGGCTGGCCATACACAGTGCCAATTTCTTTCCATACAAAATTTGCAGGATTTCCCCCATTAACACAGACAGTGCTGATAGGGGAATCAGAAATTGTCTTCTCCCGGCAAGGGGGTGCACCAGGGGGACCGTCCATGCTGGGAGAAGCTGGTGATTATTGCTAGCGGCTATAGCAGCCGCTAGTGATAATCGCAAGAGAATCTGGCAGGCTGGTTGTACCCAAGTTGGTCAACTTGGTACATTCAGCCAGCCCATTAACGGTTCTAATCTTGGCTGGTTCCTGCTGAACCAGCTGAGTTTCGAACCATGTTTGGCCGGCCTTACTCCCAGATGACATACCTAACATGACCCTAGCTTCTAATATCTCTCACGTTAATTGGTTAATTACTTTTCACAGAGATCACAGTACATCACATTACAATATCTTACATTGCTTTACTCTGCTTTTATTTCCCTCAGAATGTAGACTTGTTAAAGGTTGATTATAACCATTTGTGTTTAACCACAAGCAGTCTGTAGATTACGTTTTTCTGCATGATGCACTTCTCTGAGAAAATGTTAATCTATGTATCCTCTTTGACAGAAATTAGTTGACAATGTGTGCGCTTGTCTGGGCAGACTGATCTGTCACTGCCAACTCCAGTCCCCACTGAGGACCAGAAACCAACATAAGTGATTTCTAGTCATGTTTTACTATATCACGTGATTACTATGACATAGTGATCACATGCAGACCAGAGGTTTATTCACAAAAAAGAAGCCTTCAGCCTTCAGATGCCATAAGATAGAGGTGTGGCTCTGTTGAATACTGCATTTGGCAGATACAATTACAGTATTAATAAAATGTTTTACATTTTTTTGTACATTTGTCAGTCTATAATAAAAACAACAGAACATGGTTTTGTAAAAACAGTATACCAAGTAAAAGCCTTCAATACAAAAATGATAGGAAGACAGACACGTTACTCAAATTAACCGATGCATGTCGAGAGCACTACATTTGACCAATTTATCATATTCCAGAAGTCAGAGTTTTTGGGGGGAGCTTGGGAAAGACTTGAGATATGCCTATGCACCCTATGATGAACACTATACACAGTCACTGTTACATAACACAATTACAACATTACAGTACATGTTTAAAGGGATTGTCTTTTTACATCAAGTATAATCTTACATTTTAAGAAAACTGAAACATCAAAATGTAAGTGATACTAAGGCTGGATTCTTTTAACTCATTTTTGGTGTATGTGATGCCTAATATATTAAAGAAAGTCTGTTTAGGTCTATATGAGCTAGTTTTTTTAGGAATCCACTGAATTAGATCCAAATTTGAAACAACAGTTTAGAACATATTAACTAAACTAAAATGGAATAAAAACGGTTATAGTTTCCCTTGAAAACCTATGTTTACCTAAAAAAAAAAAAAAAAGGGTACCTTTCCACCCAGCTACTCCATTCATAGAAGCCATAAGTACAGCTTCCATTAATGAAATAGGAGACCTATGAGTGGAGGACGGGCAGATGATTGAAAGGTCCCCCTCCTCCATTCATAGATCGTGTTTCACTCATAGATACTATAGTAACCTTTTCTATGAATAGAGCAGCTGGCCGGAAAAGGCGGACATAGTCAGGAACTCTTGATGAGCGCCTGTCACAGCCTCCACCACACTGGAAGATTATGGCAGTGGGGATGGGGGTAGGGGATAAGAGGAGGAAGATTTTGGCAAAAAGAGGACACAGCAGCACAAGATACATATTTCACTGAAAGGAAAGTAATATCCTCCCTTGTGCAGATTTTTTACTTTCACGTTTTAGGTAAACTTAGGCTTTAACTGGGTCTGTTCACCAAAAACTAAAATTTGGGTCTTGCAGTTATGCCTCAGCGCCTCCAGCAGTGAGATCTCTAAACCTGCGCATTTATGCCTGACCACATGCTGTGTCCGTTGAGGAAAGGAACTGTATGCCTCCATGGCAGGTGTGGAAGAGAGAGAGAGAAATTTTACCCATGGAGACCCTAAAAGATGTAAAAAGCCAATGGTAATTTTACCCACCAGTGTACATCCATGAGTGAAATATACACTACTGGTAGAGTAAGCCCCTTCGGTTAAGGTCTCTGTGTCTTTTTTGGTGTAATTAAAGTGGTTGTAAAGGTAAAGAAACAATTACAGCCAGCTCCTTTGTTCTATTACTCTCTCCTACACTGTGTAAACATTTTTTAAATGATGTCTGTAAATACCTTAACTTTGATCTCTTCTGGCCGGTCACGTGACCTCCGGCCGCTCTACTCCTCCGATCCACAGGCTGCAGTGGGTGGAGCTAAGATTCCCCCTGAGGTCAGCTGGGGTGGTCACGTGACTGCTGAGCTGGCCGCTCAGCCCTTCCTGCTGTAGCCCTTAGATGGGGAGGAGAGTAGCCTGAGGTCATGTGACTGGCCAGAAGAGATAAGGTATTTAAGGGCATAATTTATAAACAGTTTCCACAGTGTAGGAGAGATTAACAGAACAGAGGGCTGGTTGTAATTGTTCTTTACTTTTACTGCCAGCTACTAATAGCGCTGGGGGGGTGGGAAGCTGACAGGCAGGGAGGAAGGGGGAGAGGGAGAGAGGAGAGCAGCGGGATGACAGAGGCACTTAAACAGGCCACGGTAATCAGGGATCAGCAGCCACGATTACCGTGGTCAGCACACAGAGGGGGACACAGGAACGGGCGAGATCAGCCAGGTTTTTTACAGCTTAGAAAGGGACAGATTAGACAGCACAAGCACTGGAGCTATTTTTTTTTTTTTTAGGGTTACAACCACTTTTGGGCATATCTGTACTTAGAACTGAACAACTGAACAAGGCCTTGGCTAATGAATATTGTGCATGGAACTTGAATATTTTTCACTCAAATTATATATTAAACAGTGTCACTAGTAATGTAATTATGGGTGCATAAGGGGCATACATAGTGGTGTTTATGTATTATTTTATTTGAAAATAATAAATATTAATATTGAAAAACTATTTTTTCATCAAAACAGTCAATTACAGTTATTTACATGTATAAGGCTAAAAAACATTATTTTTTTTATATGAAATAGTAATTTAATCACTTTAAGTTTGTATGTCTCATGAATTGGTATTGTATCTCAAGAATATTAATGTTATTACCTTACAGTTAATGGCGGCCAAAAGATATCAATATTTTAAGGCAGGAAACCCTTAAACATAGGAATTTCCACCAAAACGGTTTTAAAACATGCATTCTGCATATTCAACTGATCCAAGTGATAAAACCAATAGTAGCCCCTGACAAATAGTCTAAACGAATTACAGTACACTTCTCTGCTGCTTTGATTTATTGTAAAAGATTTGGGAATGCTCTGATGAGATTTTATTATATCTGGTGCAATGTATTTCTATACAGTTTCATTTCTGCTTTATGTTTATATATTTCTAATATGCAGACAGATGGCTTTGGACAGATCTGTTCTTTCTCTTGTCCTCTAATCCTATTTTATGTTTATACCTCTTTTTTCACCTTGAGGGTTCAGCTGCAGGCAGCAGCCCAGCTCTGTAATAAAACCCAGGACACTGCTTAAACAAGGATTTCTTTGGTCTTTCTTTTTCAGCATAACAATCCAGTGATGCCGTTTTTGCTAAATAAACACAGCTGACCCTTCTATTATTGTGCTGGTGCTGCAACATAAGTACTGACAGTATATCACTGCACAATGCCTCATGTCACTAAGAGGATAAATAAAATCAGCTAGTCTTTATGTAGGAACTGCCATTATCATCACCACCACCATTGCCTTACAATTAACTATTTCTACTTTCATTTACAAATAGCAATGAACATGATGGGAAGATGGATGTCAGAGTTTTATTTATCTATGACTTACGCTAAGCTGTTAAGGATGACGGTGTCTTATTGCACAATCTTTTTAACATTTTTAGGACAACTGGTTTTTGCTTTCCTCTATTCATAGTTTTAATCGTAGTAGATATCTTTTAGACTGCAAAGTTCCTGCATTTTAATTAATATTTTGCATCAACAGCATTTCATGAAGACAGCCATCTGTAGAGAATGATTTTCTAACAAGTTTAAATATGATTTTGATCAATATGTCCCATTTTATCACTTGATAGTGAATGCTGAGATCACTGATTGTGCCTAAAAGCTTTATTGCGTTTTCATCCATTTTTGGAATAATTGGCCCATGTGTTGCCAGTATAGGTACAATCATTACTGTCCTGCATCAGCAAATCAAATTCCAACTTGCACTAGAAAATATTCCAGGTGGTTTTAGAGACATTTTAGTTACAGTACTGTGGATCTAAGTTTTTAAATGTCAGGTGTATTTGATGTACATCTGTTTTATACATATACATGTTTGCATGTATTGGATGAAAACAGGGAATGCATAGAAAAAAGGAAGAGATGAAAAACATAATTATGAGCATAAAGTTTTACAATTAACATGATTTCGTGTATTACTGGATCAAATGCTTTGGAACACAGAAGCTCCCAGAATAAGGAATGTTTTCATTGAATTGAGAAGTTTGGTAAAATACCATTGACTTTGATCTCAAGTTGCTAAGATGTATTGGTTTTCTCATCAAAATCTTAAATTAAAATACCTAACCCTCACATAGATGTGCATGCCTTATATTTTCCTAAATAAATAATTGTTTAACTGTTGAAAGATTTTGTTTCTGAGTTATGTGTATTTTTTCCATGAAGCACTATTTTATCTCCAGCTCACCTCTTCAACAGACACCTTGTAACCTCATCATTTTACTCAGCCAGAAAGTTATTTTTAAAGTGGAAGGCAAGTCAAAAATCTAACTGAGCTTAAATCTACTCTCACCCCCATTCTAAGCCTGTTCTATGTACCCTGTAAAAGGAAAGATGCCTAAACTAAACGTATTCTAATGTCCCTCCAGCCCAGTCACATGATCTCTCCAGCACTGGCTTCAATGAAGAGGAGAGATCGCCAACAATGGCTATAGAGCCTGGGCTGTGGCATTACCCATAGACTTACTAAGGGGCATCCATCATTGGATGTCACTGATGCCAGCGCTAGGACCCGATCATGTGACCAGACTGGAGCGACTTCCAAATTGGTACGTGTAGGCACATTTCCTTTTACAGGGTAGATATAATAGGCCTAGAATAGGGGTGGGAGTAGATTTAGGCTTAGTTAAATGTGGACTTGCCTTCTACTTTAAGGGATGCTATTGGGGTTTGTCTGTTAATGTGTAACATGACAGGATCAAGGTGGAAGTATTAAAGCTTTTAGAGTAATAGTTAACTTGAGGGCAAAGGCTGACTAACGGATGGCATTAGTCATTACTTGTACCATTTATAGGGTAACTGCACTGATAATATTTAAATATGTTTCCTTTTGATAATATATGTAAATTAATGTTTATATCAACTAGGGTGATCTGTAGGATAAAACTTATAGTGAACTGAAAACACCAATAAATGTCAGCATATAATAAAAAAAAAGCATAGGTTATGCTTTATGAAACTGCTCACATTTAATCCTGGCTGTCACTGACAGACAGGGTCCCCACTAATGTTTGGGAACTAATCACAATGGGGTTTATTTACTAAAGCTGGAGAGGGTAAAATCAGGCTCACTTCTGCATAGAAACCAATCAGCTTCCAGGTTTTATTGCTAAGGCTTAATTGAACAAGCTGAGGTTAAAAGTTGATTGATTTCTATGCAGAAGTGAGCCTGGTTTTGTACTCTCCAGCTTTAGTAAATAAAGCCCAATGTGACCTCTATGTCCAGTTTGACACATGCAGATTGGTGAGGGTATTATCAAAAATAAAAGCCTTCATTCTGCAGATGTTTACTGCCACCTAGTAATAATGTAACTGTCAGAATCAACTGCAGTGTTAAAAAAAATACATTAGTTAAAAAAAAAAAACTTAAGGAAAGAATAAACTTTTAAAACATGGGCTACATTTGTCAGTCTATAATATATATTTTTTCTCATAATCTACCAAATTAAAGCATTATATGATATTAAAAGTATTTATAAAAATGATTTAGGTATGCATATCAGTTGTGGAGTTATCTCTAGGTTAACTGACACACCGTCTAAACTTAGACTAGGCATCTAGGCATCAATGACCTCTGGTCACAAAAACATTAATTTCACGTTTTTATTTCAGCAGGTTACATGCTTATACTATAAAGAATTTGTAAAACTGGTTCTGCATGATTACAAAATGGCTGAAAACTGCAAGACCTTAAATCCCAACTCTGAGAAACTTTAAAACCCCCTGCAGTGGGGCTGTGCTCACATTGCAAGGGTTACCAACTTGTTTTGTCTAGGGGAGAGGAGAGGCACTTTTACTTGATCCTCCACTCCCCTGGCAGGCAGTACTCCTCACACTTTGGGGATGGACTGTCACTCCATGCTATGGACCCCTGCATTGGTGTTGATGATCTCAGGACCTTACAGCGCTGGAGAGTGGGGGGAAAAGACACTGCGGGGATTGGTTTAGTAACGTGAAGGAGCGTAGGATTGAGTAACTCTTGTTTAACAAGTCTCCTAGACCTACAAAAGCATATACCAGGGTGCAGCCCCACTGCAGGGGATAATTTTAAAGTTTCCTAGATTTGGGCTTTAAAGGGTTCAGTTGGTCTTAAATGTTTTATAGGTTCAAAACTTGACCTGTACATTAATGACATCTGTGGGACTGGAGGAGATTGTATATATCAATAATGTTTTTTCTTTAGTGAACCTAAGCCGTGTGTAACATATGTAGCGTAAGTGTGCACTTATGAATACTTTTCTCTGAAGCAGTCAGTGGGATTGTATAATCAGAATCTTTATCTGTGTGGGGTAACCTTACAATCATGTATTCATATTCACTATTGGAATGTGGTGTGTGTGTAAACATTTCATACAGATATATTATAATCAAACAACTGGATTATCAGATTGGATAGTGTGTGCCCGGCTTCATAGCCAGTTCAATAATCCTTCAGGACATTTGTAGTTCAAGGCTAACAGCCAAATCTTTATACCAAAACTCTGGGAGGCTTATGTGTGCTTGTTCCTTTCAACTGATAATGCTTTTCTTCCTGTTCCACCCTATAAACCATGTCATCAATTCTTAATGAAATGATTGGCATGTCATCTGGAAGCTGGCCAGAACGATGGTCGTTACAACACTGTATATTTACACAGCAACAGTCTGTTATAACTTCAAACATGACATGTTCACACACATGACATTACTATAGTGTTATAGTCCAACATTTCATAGAATTTTTATTTACGTCTATGGCTATTTATGGCCAGAACATTCTACGTATGTTTTTTTTTGCAACATAGCCTATTAACATTTTAAATTAGCCACTTTCCAGATTGCTGTCTTCAAGAATCATCTGCTAAGTAAAACAAAACCCAGAATATTGAATCATGTTTTTGGAAGAGAAAAAGCGGAACTAAGAAAAACAAACTGCAAGACCATATGCTGAACATCTTGAGCAAAACCGTGTAACAATCTTGCAGGATACAGTATTAGTGAACCCCAAAAGAGGTCATATACACATAAGAGAAGGATAACGTTAGGTGCTTGGCTCCATCGTCTACATTCCAAAGCCAGTGCAAGGAGCTATAACGCATTACAACCAATCAGATTTTAGTTTAACTTTAAACGTTAAACTAAACTTTCAGTGGAACTTAATCCTTATTGGTAATTATGAATTACTGTGCTTACTTAATAAGCATGTGAGGTTGATTTATTTAAAAAGTAGAGAATTTTCACTTATCAAAGTCAAGCTGTGCTCCCTTTGAACAACCAATCAAATGCAGGGCAATTATAGAAAATTGTATTTTACCTTGCACCTGTTAGGGTGATTGAAGGGAACTAGGCTTCTTTGTATTTGTTTTTTTAGGCAAACTTTCTCTAATCCTTTAGTAAATCAGCCTCTATATGTGTAGGTTGACTTTTATAGCCTGTAGGTTGAGTTCATTTTTTTATGGTTCCAATAATTTCCTGATGTCGCTGCTCCACCACAAATCACTGCAATTCTTTATTTATATTGTGTAAGGATTGCAACACCGGAGAGCAACTGCTTTCAATGATTGCTCCATAAGGCTATATACAAATGCAAAGACTAATCACATATATTAGTGCATAACTTCACCCTAAGTCTGCTTTCATTATAACACATCCAAACCCATAATAATTAGTCATGTTAAGTCTGGTTTTTACCCCTGTGGGTTGACTGTAACGAGATGTAAACTACAGTTTTAAGAAAATAAACACTTCAATTAAATGCTGTTGAAGCGTGCAGTGACTGAGAACAGTATACAGGTAAATAACAAGCAATGTTTACCCTGTGGGAGTAATCCGCACAAAGACCCTGAAATACAAAACAGAAGGGGAGGAATTTCTTTAAGATATCTTAAACAGTATTTTTTCTTATCATAACTAATGTTTTATAACTAATATGAGATCTCTATATCCAATTTGTATGTAATATAATTTGATTTACAAATTACATGGTACAAATGAACTCTTTGAACAAGCAGAAGCTGAGCAACACTCTCTGTTTATGTGAGGAACTCCACCATTGTGCACGGTGCTTTATAGAATGACAATTTACACATAAAAGAAAAGGTGTGACAACAGCAGAAGGACATTGGGGCAATCTTTTAGAGAGCAAACCGATTAATGTAAACCAGACAAATGCTTAAAGTGGATGCAAACCCTCACATATACCCAGTGAAGTGAACAGCCTCAGATGATACACAGAGATGAAACAAATCTCCCTACGTTTTACAGGCATATCTGCTGTCTTCAGCTTTATATATTCTTAGAAAGTGCAGATCGTGTTACAGATTTTCACTTCCTGTTCAGCACTGAGTGTGAAGTCTGGGCACACAGCCAAGACGGCTGATTGGAGGAAAGGCACACACCCCCACTCCACATTGGCAGAGACAAATTTCAGCCCGGTTTTATCTCCTGTGATGGAGAATTTGTTCATGCTGATAACAGAAGAACGGAGCAGGAGAAAGCCATGAGAAAACACTGCAGATATATGTGCCCAGCTCAAATTCATGAATCTGGTTTACATCCACTTTAAAGGGTAACTCCACTTTTGTGGGGGAAAAAATAGAAATGAAAGAAAAAATAATATAGCGCATAGAATTGTGACACTAATATTGTAAGTGAATGTTATTAAAAATGACCTTTCCTTTTCAATCTGCAGCTCTGTAATTTCCAGAGAATGCATTGCAATATGGCTACCTGGAGTTGTCCTGTACACCGAGTGTGTACTGACCACTCCCCAGAAACAATTTCTTGCTTGTGTAATTGGCTCACCAATTTTGCCAGAAGTCTGCACTAAGATACAAATCAGATTTCAGGCATCCCTTGCAGAAAAATGTCATTTTTGGAGAGATACTTTTAATAGGAGCATGTCTAAAGGGATGCAGGCCCAGCTGCTTTCATCATTAGAGCCCAGCAGGTGCACAGCTGAGAAATAATTATGAAACCATTCCCATTAGACCCACTCAGTACAGAGGCACAGACAAACACACAGGGATTTCTTCAGAATAACAAAAGGTAGGAATCTTCAACAAAGGTTGTTATAATCCTTATAATGTACATAGATCACCCAGGGCGGAATGTTTTTTTCTCAACAAAAGGGGAGTTACGCTTTAACCACTTGCCGACCATCTCGCGTATATTTACTGCGGCAAGTTGGATCCGCTGCGCAGATCGCCTTCTATAAATGGCGATCCACACAGCCGCAGTTGCGTGAGTGTGGCCCGGGTCGGGCCGACTCGATGTCCGCCGGCGACCTGCAATCGCCTTCTACAGAGGAAGAACGGGAAACTGCCGAGGTAAACACGGCAGTTCCCCCACTCCGTCAGGCGGCATGACAGTGATCTATTGATCTCTGTCATCAGGATCAGTTAGATCTGTCATGCCCCTGCCAGCCCAGCCCCCACACAGTTAGAACACAGTGAAGGAACACACTTAACCCCTTGATCGCCCCCTGTAGGTTAACCCCTTCCCTGCCAGTGACATTTATACAGTAATCAGTGGTTATTTTTAGATCTGTTTGCTGTATAAATGTCAATGGTCCCAAAAAAGTGTCAAAAATGTCCGATCTGTCCACCCCAATATCGCAGTCCCGATAAAAATCGCAAATCGCCACAATTACCAGTAAAAAAAAAATAATAAAACTGCCATGAATGAATTCTCATGGTTTGTAAACACGGCAACTTTTGAGCAAACCAATCAATAAACGTTTTTTGTGATTTTATTTATCAAGAATATGAGGAAGAATATATATTGGTCTAAACTGATGAATAAATTCATTTTTTATATATTTTTTTGGATATGTAATATAGCATAGAGTAAAAAATATTCTTTTTTTTTTTTTTTTTAATTGTCGCTCTTTTTTGTTTATAGCGTAAAAAATAAAAACCGCAGAGGTGATCAAATAACACTAAAAGAAAGCTCTATTTGTGGGGAAAAAAAACGTCAATTTTGTTTGGTTACAACTTCGCACAACTGCGCAATTGTCAGCTAAAGCGAAACAGTGCCAAATCGCAAAAAGTGCTTCTGGTCAGGAAGGGGGTAAATCCTTCCAGGGCTGAAGTGGTTAATGGAGTTAGAAAGCCAACTGTAGTTGATGTGCAGAGTATGGTGCCATTTTTTACTAAAAATACACTCAAAATGTCTATATCAGTTGGCAAAAGACTGATAACTAATATAGACATTTTGAAGCAGTTGTACAAAAATGGATAGAGTTTGAATCGGAAATAAATTATCACCAACAATAACACCAAAATTGATCCATTCCTGTGGATTTCTTCCAAAGCTTAGCCAGGTCTCCTTCTTTGAGGTCTTCTAATCTGGTAAGTAGCTTGTGTGTGGCAGTGCACACCTGGGTGAAGACCGGTGTTTTGCTGGATCACTGGAATCGGCACGTTCATTTTTTTATGGACTTTGCCATGAGCACTTTTTTTGGATAATGTGGGATTTACTTGGATAGATTGTCTGAGCACTTATATCTAATATTTATGTAATATTTATTGATTTGTGGTTTGAGCACTTACATGTATATTTGTATATGTTGTATTTTTCACTTGATGTATTTGTATGTTTATTTATGCATTTGCACTTCATTGGTATGCAGCACATTTTGATTTATTATTTAGGATTGTAATTTAAAAAAATGACATACCGTACTTAATATCTTCTTAAAACAGAGAGGATAGAAGTGATTTATCTATGTGACTTAACAACCACTTTAAGACCGCACTTTACAGAGGCAAGGCAAGGGGGGTTCCACATATATTTACAAGTGTGTGCTACTCAGAGCTTTGTTTTTAACGTAAATTGTTAGACAGTGTCATTTTATTTTATTTTCAGGCTAGCTGGTAAGTGTGCTGGGAAATATTTAGTTTGTTAGCGCTGTGCAATGCCCTTCCATGTGCACCTTATTTCAAAAGCAAGTTATAAAATAGGTTGGTTGCCATTCTTGTATAGCTTGCTGGCTGGCCTGGGGACACATTGGACACCTTCAGCTACCATTGTGCCTTTGTTGGTCTTCTAATGTGTCCCTGTGCCCTTAAGGATATATGCCCTTCATTTATCTGCTGCTATATAGGCTTCAACTTGGAGATTCTCAACTATAAGCGTTAGAACCACACTGCAGTGCGGTTTCCACATATATTTCCAAATGTCTGCAACTAAATCCTCTGTTTTTAGCGTAAATTGTTAGACAGGGTCAATGTATTTTATTTCACGGGATAGCTGGAAAGTATGCTGGGAAATCTTCTGCTTGTTTGTACTGTGCAATGTCCTACCATGTTCATCTTAGTTCAAAAGCGAATTATAAATTGGGTTTTGCCATTCTTGTATGTCTGCATTATCATTGCAGAGATTCACCCTCATGTCTTGATCTGGAAATACTTATTACCCAGAAAAAGGTTAAAAGGGTACAGTTGTCACTGCAGCTAAATATTAGGATGAATCTGCCAATGGGTGCACCTGTTCAGCTGACAGCTGTAAAAAGTGGGCTTTCCCTTCAGTTTTCCTCTAACTTCCGATTGTGATGGCAGGAAAAGACGTAAGAAAAAAATGTTTCAATGGATAACAAAGACCTGCAGAGGTTCTAAACTTCCCCCAACATGTACATAAGAATTGCCTAGAGAAGCACTTTAACCACTTCCCACCCGGCCACTGCATATTAACGGCCAGGTGGATACTTCCTCCTGAGTGGACATTCCTTAACGTCCTTCAGAAGGAGCGGGATCATGCGGCCACGTGCATCTCGGATCGGCAGGTGGGCACTGTGAATTGCCCTCCTGATGACATGATGGCTGTGTTCAATTTGAGTCATCATGTCATGTAAATAGGCACAAGAATGGAGATCGCGCAGCCGTGTGCCTGCGCAGTGGCGCAATCCCCATGTGCCTGTGTCCCCAGAGACACGGCAACACCACACGTCAGGGGGGCTCTGTGATTGGCCCTCCTGACCACATGATGGCTGTGCCAATCACAGCCGTCATGTAAATGTAAACACGGCTGTTGGTAAGGGCTGTCAAATCTCCCTCTCCTCACACAGAGCCATCAGTGAGGAGAGGAAGATACGATCTGTGCTGCAGCTGGGAGATCAGTGAGTTTTTAGCTGTTTTGTCTGCTTTTGACCACTGATCACCCAGCTAGTGTCCCCAAACACATTTCCTGTCACAGTGTCCCCAAACACAGTGTCACCAAACACAGTGCTCCCAAACACAGTAAAAAGCACCCAGTGAACATCTGTCTGTGATCATCTGGCACAACTGTCTGATCATCTGGCACATCTGCCCATTATCATCTGGCACATCTACCCATTATCATCTGGCACATCTGCCCATTATCATCTGGCGCACATCTGTCAGTAATAATCTGCCACATCTGCCCATCATCATCTGGCACATCTGCCCATTATCATCTGGCACACATCTGTCGGTAACAATCTGCCACATCTGCCCATCATCATCTGGCACATCTGCCCATTATCATCTGGCATACATCTGTCAGTAATAATCTGCCACATCTGCCCATCATCATCTGGCACATCTGCTCATTATTATCATCTGGCGCACATCTGTCAGTAATAATCTGGCACATCTGCCCATCATCTGGCACATCTGTCAGTAATAATCTCCCCATCATCATCTGGCACATCTCTCAGTAAACATCTGGCACATCTCTCAGTATTTGGCACATCTGTCCATCATCATCTGCCACATCTGACGCACGTCTGTCAGTAAACATCTGGCACATCTGCCACATCTGTCAGTAATAATCTGCCCATCATCTGGCACATCTGCCCATAAACTGGCACATCTGCCCATCATATTCTGGCACATCTGGTGCACATCTGTCACTAAACATCTGGCACATCTGTCCATCATTATCTGCCACATCTGCCCATCATATTCTGGCACATCTGGTGCACATCTGTCAGTAAACATCTGGAAAATCTACCCATCATTATCTGCCACATCTGTCCATCATCTGATACACCATCTGGCATATCTGCCCATCAAAATCTGCCCACCATCACCTGGCACATCTGTCAGTAAACATCTGGCACATCTGTCAGTAATAATCTGCCCATCATCTGGCACATCTGCCCATCATAATCTGCCCATCATCATCTGGAACATCTGTCCATAATAATTTGCCACATCTGTCCACATGGCTAAAAGATTATTTAGCAGTGAGGAGGCTCTCCAGATACTCCAGAGCATGTCGGGCGAGAGTAGCGGGGAACTCTCTCTATCAGACTCAGATAGCGACAATGAGCCAGCAGAGAGCAGTGGCTCTGAAATGGAAACAGAGGAGAACAGAAACATAACAAAGAGGCTCAGGAGATATGAGCAGCCATCCACCAGCAGTGCAATACATATGGAGGCATTCACCAGCAGCGCAGCACTCCAGGATAATAGACAGGCATCCACCAGCAGCGCAGCACTCCAGGATAGGCAGGCATCCACCAGTAGTTCTGCAAGTAGCCCTGCAGTGGCAAGCACAGAGGATTGGCCAGATGTTAGCAACAGGGCGTCCCATCAACAACAAGGCAGGGCCCATGCTAGCCTCCCAGATGTTCTGCTGTATCCTACATGGCTGCCCACTACTTCAGTAGAACCTGAAATTCCCCTTTTTACAACCCAGCCAGGCCCTCAGATTCAATGGGAAAATGAAACCTCAATTTATTATTTTTACATCTATTTTTTACTGATGATCTCCTAAATTACATTGTGGAGCAGTGTAGTATGTACACCAGCCAACACATAGCCAACAATCCAAATTCTTCGTAGGCCCGCTCTTTTGTTTGGAAACCCCTCACCGTGGAAGAATTTAAAATTTTCCTTGGCCTAACCCTCAACACGGGGCTGACAAAGAAAATGAAATTCATGCCTACTGGTCTACCCATCCTATCCACCACATGCCAGTTTACACCTCTTTGATGCCCAGAACCCGTTACAAGATGATAATGAGGTTTTTACATTTTAACAATAATGCCCAGTGCCTCCCTCTAAATCACAGGTGTCAAACTGGCGGCCCTCCAGCTGTTGCGGAACTACAAATCCCATGAGGCATTGCAAGGCTGACAATTACAAAGCGTGACTCCCACAGGCAGAGGCATGATGGGACTTGTAGTTTCGCAACAGCTGGAGGGCCACCAGTTTGACACCCCTGCTCTAAATCATCCTGATTATGATAAGGTATTCAAAATTCGGCCCCTAATAAAGGTTTTTTGCTCCAGTTTCAAGCAGATGTTTACCCCTGATATAAATATTTGTGTAGATGAATCCTAGCACACTTCACCGGAAGACTTGGCATAAAGCAATACCTCCTCCGTAAAAGAGCCAGACATGGGGTCAAATTTTACAAGGCATGTGAGAGGGCCACAGGTTATACATATGATTTTAAAATTTATGAGGGAAAGGACAGACAACTAAACCCCCCTGGATGCCCTACCTATATGGGAACAAGTGGCAAAATTGTCTGGCAGCTGATCGAGCCATTGCTTGGGAAGGGTTACCACATATATATAGACAATTTCTACACGAGTCATCCACTTTTCAGCCTTCTGTACCGAAAGAAGACTGTGGCCTGTGGGACAGCATGGACCAACCGCAAGGGCTTCCTGCAGAGACTAGTCACCAAGATATTGAAGCAGGGTGAAATGGCCAGTATGCAGAATGAAGAGGTACTAGCCCTGAAGTGGAGAGACAAAAAATGAGATGTGTACATCCTTTCCACAATGCACAATAACACCTTGGTGGAACTGCAGACAAGAAGAGATCCCGTCCAGAAGCCAAAATGTGTGCATGAGTATAACCTTTTCATGGGGGGGGAAGTGGATATGAACGACCAGCTGATGCAGCCCTACTTGGCCACCAGAATATCACTTTGCTACAAGAAAGTCACCATTTATTTGATGTAACTAGCCCTGTTCAATTCGTATGTTATTTTTTCTAAGTGTACCCAAAGTTCCCTAACCTATCTCAAATTTCAATAAGATGTCATTACAGCCCTTGTCTATCCCCATGGCCAACCCTCTTAACTAATTCGCTGTGATGCATTAGCCAGACTTCACAAAAGGCACTTTTCCAAAATCCTCCCTCTTACCCAAACAGGCCACAAACCCCCCAAAAAATGTTGTGTATGTTCAAGTAGGGGCATTCACCGTGACACACGATATTACTGTCCCCAATGTCCCCCCCAGCCAGGCCTCTGTATTGGAGCATGCTACCGGAGCTATCATACTTCACTACACTATTAGTAAAGTGAAGATGGTATTTTTCCTGTTTCCCCTATCTGCTGTTTCTGTGTATGACCCGGACTGTTTATTGACTGTGAATTGAAGATATTTTTCCAGTTTCCACTATTTCTGTGTATGACCCGGACTGTTTATCATCTATGCCTCTGCCAACCATGTTTCTTCCTTCCACGCAAATTGACCTCAGCCTGTTAAATGACCATGGTTTTTGCCTGCCTCCAGAACTGATCATTTGCCCTGCCATTGTACAGGACAGGAGTCTCACATATGTGAGGGGTCTCCAGAATAGATTTTCTGAATGGAAAAAAAACATTTTCTCCAGGTTTTTGTTTTCTCGGATTAGGACCTGGAGACTCGGAGGCTTCAAAGAGATTTGGGTGGGAAGAAGCCTCTACCCCTGTCCTCAGGTCTTACCTGATTGAGGCCTGCAGCCTTATAGTGCTGCCTGCTGCCACCTGAACTGACCATGCCTCTGCCTGCCACCTGAACTGGCCATGCCTTTGCCTGCCACCTGAATTGACCATGCCTCTGCCTGCCACCTGAACTGGCCATGCCTTTGCCTGCCACCTGAACTGGCCATGTCTTTGCCTGCCACCTGAACTGGCCATGCCTCTGCCCACTACCTGAACTTCCTGCTTATAGACCATGTTCTTGCCAGGATAAATACTTTGGCTTATCCCTGTCTGCTGCCTGGACAATTCCTGGACATTTGATTTGGCTGTGTGGACCAATGCTTTGCCTGCTCTGGGATGGTATTCCTGTCTGCTAAAACCACAGGTAATCCTTTTTTTTACCCTTTGCTCATCAGAATGTATTTTGGGGTGTAATTATTGGTGTGTACATGCTATGTGTTAGAAGCCTAAAGGGGCTATTTGCATGTTGGGCCTCTGTATGTGGCCAGGCTGTGGAAATGTCCCACACATGTGGTATCGTCATACTCAGGACGAGTAGCAGAATGTATTTGGGGTGTTATTTTTGCTATGTACAGGCTATGCATTAGAAAGATCTTATAAATTGACAACTTTATGAAAAAAAAAATAGTTTTCATTTGCTTTCCACATTTTCCAAAAACTTGTGGAAAAAAATGACGTGTTTAAAAGACTCATTATGCCTCATAGAAAATACATCAGGGTGTTTTCTTTCCAAATTGGGGTCATTTTGGGGGTAATTCCATTGCCCTGGTGCTCCAGGGCTTCTAAAATGTGATAAGGTACTCAGGAAATGAAATGTGTAATTCATGCCTTTAGAATGCCTGACGGTGCTACTTATATGTTGGGCCTCTGTATGTGGCCACGCTGTGGAAAAATCTCACACATGTGGTATCGCCTTACTCAGGACAAGTAGCAGATTGTATTTTGGGATGTAAATTTTGCTATGTACATGCTATGTGTTAGAAATATCTTATAAATTGACAACTTTGTGAAAAACAAATACGTTTTAATTTTCTTTCCACACTTTCCAAAGACTTGTGGAAAAAAATGACATGTTTAAAAGACTCATTATGCCTCGTAGAATATACATTTGTGTGTTTTCTTTCCAAAATGGGGTAATTTTGGGGGTAATTCAATTGTCCTGGTGCTCCAGGGCCTTCAAATATGTGATAGGTACTCAGGAAATGAAATGTGTAATTTATGCTTTTAGAAGCCTGACGGTGCTACTTGGATGCTGGGCCTCTGTATGTGGCCAGGCTGTGGAAAAGTCTCACACATGGGGTATCGCCATACTCAGGATGAGCAGCAGAATGTATTGTGGGGTGTAATTGCAAGTATGCCTATACGGTGTGTGTGAGAAATAACTTGTAAACATGACAATGTTGTGAAGAAAAAAAAAATCTATATATATTTCTTTATTTTCCAAAGATTTGTGGGAGAAAAATTGCAACTTAAAAAAATTGACTATGCCTCTTACTAAATACCTCAGACTGTCCTCTTTCCAAAAAGGGGTCATTTGGTGGGTATTTGTACTGTCTTGACATTTTAGGGCCTCAAGAAATGAGATAGGCCATCAGTGCATCAGGATTGATCAATTTTCAATAATGCGTAGCATAGCTTGTAGACTCTAAATCTTTCACACAAACCAGTTAACATACGCTTATCAGGATTTTTTTTACCAAAGACATGTAGCAGAATACATTTTGGCCTAAATTTTTGACAAATTCAGATTTTATTTAACAGAAAGTAGAACATTTCATTTTTTTTTCAAAATTTTCGCTATTTTTTTCTCTTATATCACAAAAAATAAAAAACTCAGTGGTGAATAAATACCACCAAAAGAAAGCACTATTTATGTGAAGAAAAATTTCATTTGGGTACAGCTTAGCATGACTGAGTAATTGTCATTCAAAGTGCAAGAGCACTGAAAGCTAAAAATTGGTCTGGGAAGGAAGGGGTTGAAAGTGCCCAGTATTGAGGTGGTTAAGAAGAGTACTGCACAGTGCGTGTATAGGTTGTCTAAAGAAGAACATCTTTCAAAGGATGGACTAAGGTAGTGACATTCAGCTCCACATTTGGGTACCAAATATACAACAAACTAATAGCTCATGTTATGGTGAGATCTTCTGGGTCTATGTGTACACACTATATGATAAGTACTACTAGATGCCCTCCACCCACACAGCAATCCTAAGGCTTGCCTGAAACATTTTAGGAACAGTTAAGGTCATTAGTGAAAAGGAAGACTGAAAAAATAATATTTTTCAGCTTTTGTAACCTGTCATTCCAAAGGAATCTGATTTGTGTATGTTTGTTGAAGCCAGGAAGGATATTGTCTGTATTGTTCTTTGTAGCTATAGGAAGGACCGAAGTTGTTTGTATGTGTTTAGTCTA
>BLSH010336072.1:826897-855231 GCA_018402905.1 Glandirana rugosa | reverse complement strand
AAAAATCGAAAGGGGTCCCACGACAAGAGTAAAGGGCTCAGGCCCAGAGGGAAGGCCCCAGGACCAGAGGTCAGGGGGGCCCTTCATGGTTTCTTGCACTGGGGCCCTGAAGGTTGTAGTTACGCCTCTGACTGAAAGCTAAAAATTGGTCTGGGAAGGAAGGGGTTGAAAGTGCCCAGTATTGAGGTGGTTAAGAAGAGTACTGCACAGTGCGTGTATAGGTTGTCTAAAGAAGAACATCTTTCAAAGGATGGACTAAGGTAGTGACATTCAGCTCCACATTTGGGTACCAAATATACAACAAACTAATAGCTCATGTTATGGTGAGATCTTCTGGGTCTATGTGTACACACTATATGATAAGTACTACTAGATGCCCTCCACCCACACAGCAATCCTAAGGCTTGCCTGAAACATTTTAGGAACAGTTAAGGTCATTAGTGAAAAGGAAGACTGAAAAAATAATATTTTTCAGCTTTTGTAACCTGTCATTCCAAAGGAATCTGATTTGTGTATGTTTGTTGAAGCCAGGAAGGATATTGTCTGTATTGTTCTTTGTAGCGTCTCAGTATACTTTCACCTCCTTGCTCAGAGGGCACAGAAGTTATCCTCTGTCATTTGCCAAGCTGCAATCCACCCATTTTATCTTGCAATAAAACAAGATCAGATTAAAAAATACTGTTGTTACTGTATTGCACTGTTTTCACTGAATATAACATGTTCTGCGAATGGGGAAGAGGATGCAGTCATTTATCTGCCTCTTACCAACTCACAGAACATGCAAGGAGCATTGTGAATGGAAGAGAGGAGAGAAAGGGATAGGCAGCCTTCAGGAGTTTCTTAATGTCCTTCAATTTTAGACACAAGGCAGTTAACCCATGCAGAGCTAGGAAATTATGTGCTGTGAAGAGGACCTGGCTTCCATGAAGGGAAGATTTCTACTGTAGGAGCAGTCAGCAGAACATGGGAGACAATTCATTATAGGTAAGTTATGTGTCTAAAGCTGTAGCCCCACCCCCAAAAAAATGAATGTAAGCAAATTTCAGCTTTAATGTTTGAGTGACAAACAAAATGCTGCAGCTCACATTTATTTAAAGGGGTTGTAAAGTCAGAAGGTTTTTTTCTATCTTAATGCATTCTATGCATTAAGGCAAGAAGCCTTATGTGTGCAGCAGCCCCTCTCAGCCCCTCCTATTTCCTACCTGAGCCTCATCTCCATCCAGCGATGTCCATGACGGCCTCAGCCATCCGGGACTCCCCTCCTCATTGGCTGAGACACAGCAGCAGCACCATTGGCTCTCGCTGTTGTCAGTTAGCCAATGAAGAGAGAGAGGGAGCGGGGCTGAACCGAAGCTCCGTGCCTGAATGGATACATGCAGCTGTGTGCCGGCTTGGGTGCCCCCATAGCAATTGCTTTTTGTGGGGGCACTCACAGGGAGGGAGGGGCCAGGAGGGCCCCGAGAAGAGGAGGTTCTGGGCTGCTCTGTGCACAGAACAGGTAAGTATAACATGTGTGTTATATTTATGAAAAAAAGGAGACTTTACAATCACTTTAACCACAATACTGTGTAACATCAACAATGCCTATGAGTGAGTGCTGAGCCATTTTGTTCCATATAGTACCTTCTGAAGCATCCAAGATCACTTGGCACTGGTCAGGAACCTGTGCTGAGGGCAACCTTTTTTCTTTAGCGTGTATGGGGCCTACAATTTGTTTAATTACCATTGTGCATCTGTAAAAATGTTCTTCACCATGTATTTTTTTTATCACTTCAAACTTAATATGTTAGAATATATAACAGCTGTGAAATTCATCAACTGTCCACAGCATCGAACCACAAAAAATAAAAAAATTATGAAACTGAAAGATAAAATCAGTAGTCCAACTATTTGAAAAACAATATTAAGTCATTTTAAATTGTCTAGAAGTACTGACTTCACAAATATTAACCCTTGTTTTCAAGGTAAACTACATTTGATAGATGTTGCATTTGCTTCTTTGGTTCTTTTAACTTAGCATTGGCAGAATGTGTGTCTTGAAGTACATGTGTTAAAGTGGAACTAAAGCTTTCTATCATTTACTGCCAAGGGAGCTGCCATCTTAGCCTCTGTTTGATCTGCAGTTGGCATACAGTTGCACATGTGATCAGTTATGATAGCAGTCATTTGACGGCTTGAAAGTTCATTTGAAAGCACAAGCATCTGTGGCAGTTATTATTCATGGCATGCCTTGAATGTAATTATTTTGGAAGACAGTTAAATCAATGGGTATAGTCCTGCTTTAAATGGATTTATTGTTATTATCATACCTACTGTTTCAGTATATAAAAATAAATTTATAACAAGAAAGAAAAATAGTACACAATGCAGCATTCCATACCTTTTCTCCTTTAGCACCTGCTGTTCCCTAATAGAAGGAAAATACCTTACTTATAAAATAGCAGCATTCATACATTTAATTTGAAACAGACACAACAATACTTTCATTAGCGGAACACATAAATATATATACTCACTGGATTTCCTTTTGGACCAGGAGGACCCTTAAAAATAAAAACAGGATTGCTTTGTAGTAGACCACTTTCATCAGTAATACATACAGTATGATTCACATTATGTAGTCATAATCAAGGCAACTGAAGAACAACAAATGCTCTGTATTAGTCAATGACATGCAATCCATACAATTCCCTGGAACCAATGGATTTCTTTTAAAACAATGCTAATTGTGCCCTTAAAATAAGGTTTACAAACATATTTTACCCCTTTTAACTAAGCATAATCCAAAAAATATAGTCTTTATCAATTCCAGCAATTAGGAAGGCTTTCTTTTTATTTATTTTAACTTTTAATGGGCTAATTATGTGGCAAAAGGCCTGGCCGATCAGTATGGAAAATATTTACACTCTGAAACACATCAATCATGTATGGACAGAGGTCCCAGGAATAGGGCAATAATAGTCATTAATTTGGAAACCACAAGCCAGCATATTCTGTTAAGTAATTATGTTTAATGTGCTAATAGGGGTCATTTTAGCACAAAGCCATAGATCGGACCCAATAGATTGATGCATTGTTCAAATGCAAACAGTCTCTTTTTCTGAAACCACTATGCTCTCATTTGCAGAAATACCTCTATATAATTTAATCAGTATCTTACATGACAAAGGCCGATTTTACATACATATGGAATATTTCAAAGAGCTAAATAATTTCATATGAATGCAAGTCAGTACAAATTATGCTCTATTTGAAGCTCATTCAAAAAATTACCTGCTTCTGTTCAGCAGCTATAAAAATATACATTTCACAATTTGATTTAAAAGAGGGATATGGGAGCACTTATTATCGATAATTGGTTGATTTAACCTTCCTTTACTTTGCAGACATAACAACCTTGCCCTCCTGTCCCAGACTGCATAAGTTGAGCTGTCTCCAAGATGCCAATCTAGTAACCAGGGGATATGCAAGTGGGCCATACTACAATAAAAACAATTCATGCTGGCTTAAAAGAAATCCAAAACCTAACATTTATACAGAAAACAAATCGTGAAAGTAAAATACACATTTCATTCTTATTCTTACAAAAATGTTACTACAATGAAATTTTTGTAAAATAAAAACTCTTGTTCCTCCTAGGACAGCCTCATTTAGAAGTATGGCTGGGGATGGTCAAAACATGATCTTGCCCTGCCAGACAAAGCTGGGCTTTGTGGCAGGACTGTGTACATCTTAGAACTGAATGGATAAAAATACAAATCCTATGATAGGTAAACACTGTCCCTATGTGCATTTAATGTGGTATAAAGTGCTTAAAGCGGTAGCAAACCCATGCATTTAACAGTTTAAAAACCAGTCACAATTCCAGCACGTGCCGGAAATGTAACACTCCCATTGGTTGTGCTCTAAACCAAACTGTCAAACCATCCAATGGCTGGTGTCATAGCTGATCACATGTTCAGCATCATGACAGTTGTAGATTAAACAGAGGCCAAGATGGCAGCTTCCTTGGCTGAAAATGATAGGAGGGTTTACTACCACTTTAAGGTCCCCAAAGACATAATGGATGCATAGAAACCAGCTTCCAGGCTTTTTTGTCAAAGCTTAATTGAACAAGTTGAAGTTTGAAGCTGATTGGCTACCATGCACAGCTGCACTAGATTTTGCACTCTGCAGTTTCAGTAAATCAACCCCTCTATGACCATCACCTGATCTGGTAGATCAGAGATAGCAGAAATCATCCTATTATTGTTTTTACATGGTAAGTTTAAGGAGTGTCTACTTTGTGCACAAGCACACCTGAGCAAATTTCTGCTTGAAGCTTATAGCTCTAGAACACTCAACAAGCCAAATCCCATTCATTTCAATGGCCTCTGTTCCCATCTGAGTGTTCTGTTGCCTGAAGCAAAATGGCTGTTGCTCAAAAAAGCTTATTTTTGACAGACTGGAGGCAGATTGGGTCCCATAGACTTTAATGGGTACGGCTGAAAATGTGCAACATGAGCGTTTTATAAGCGTTTTGTTGCACGTTTTCTGCTCAAACAACAGCTCTCCTCCCCCTAGTGCTTTATAATGGCTTAACAAAAATGCCTGAAGCTTTAAAACACTTGTAATTCACTTCAAAAACTCTCAAATAAAAACCCCTGAAAGTCGCTCTGCTCAGGCGTGAATGCAGACAGAGGGCCCTTTCACATGGGCGTTCCGTTCAGGTCTGCCTGTTTTTCAGGCGGACCTGAACGGAAGTTCCATGCAGCCCTATGGAGTGGCGGATGTCAGTGGAGACATGTCCGCTGACATCCCCTGTTCTCCAATCTGATCCTGTCCGTGAAATACAGATGGGTGGAAACCCTATTTACCATCTGTCTGGACAATCGGATCGGAGCGGATCGGATGACAATGGCCAGGCAGTCCGTTTTCATCTGATCTCCATAGAGCAGAGCGGGGCTCTGACAGTTCCATCTCCGCTCAGTAAGCAGAGATGGAAGTGTCATCCGCCTGCTCAGCGGGGATTAACAGAGCGATCCCCGCTGAGCAAAACGGAATCCGAAAACGGATAATCCCGCGTGAAAGGGCCGTTAGGTGTATGTATAGCTATTTTCTAGGTTTTTAATGGATAGCTCACAACCCTTGTCATTTTTAACCACTTCCCATCCGAGCCATAGCCGAATGATGGCTACAGCGTAGCTCTAAAATGCCGGGAGGCTGTCAATAGACGTCCTCCCCTCTGGCTCATGCTGGGTGCGCTCCCGGAGACCCGCAATCTGCCGATGTAAACATGGTGGTTCCCCGCTCTGTGAGGGGGGGGCATGCCAGATCTACGAATCCCTGTCACTGGGATCAGTTAAATCTGTCATGCCCCTGCCAACCCCGCCCCCCCACAGTTAGAACACACCCAGGGAACACATTTAACCCCTTCACTGCCCCTTAGTATTAACCCCTTCTCTGCCAATGGCATTTATACAGTAATCAGTGTCGATTTTTAGATCTGATCGCTGTATAAATGTCATTGGTCCCAAAAAAGTGTCAAAAACGTCCGACATGTCCGCCATTACCAGTAAAAAAAAAATAAAAACACCATAAACCAATGTCCATAGTTTGTAAATGCTATAACTTTTGTGCAACCTAATCAATATACACCAATTGCGATTTTTTTTTTTTACCAAAAATATGTAGAAGAATATATATCGGCCTAAACTGATGAATAAATTTGTTTTTTTTATTTTTTATTTTTGGATATTTTTAATAGCAAAAAGTAAAAAATATTGTTCTTTTTTCAAAATCGTCACTCTTTATTTGTTTATAGCGCAAAAAATAAAAACCGCAGAGGTGATCAAATACTACCAAAAGAAAGCTCTATTTGTGGGAAAAAAAGGACGCCAATTTTGTTTGGGTACAACGTCGCACGACTGTGCAATTGTCATTCAAAGAGTGACAGCGCTGAAAACTGAAAATTGGTCCGGGCAGGAGGGGGATTTAAATGCCCAGTAAGGAAGTAGTTAATTGTTGTTTTGTCCATGCCTGCTTGGTTAACTCTCCCTATTTGTCCTGATGACCATTGTCATGAAGACATTGAGTGTAAGGGAATTTCCCCCCACGCCTCCCTATTCTTTTTTTTTCCTTCGCTTATTCTACTGATGACACTGGTTGCAAAGAAAAATAGTGCAGCATTTATAAAGCTTGTCTGAGAGTTTAGAAAAAAGGGGGCGAGGAGCTGAAATTACACTCTTCAGAGACCAGTGAGGAGAGATCTGAAAACTGATTGGAGGGGAGAGATACTCCCCCCTTCACACAGCTCACATGAACAGAGCTGAGGCTGTCAATCTGCTGGAGGTCCCTCCACTGTCACCATTTTTCTCTTGGTGTCAGGAAAACTCGTCAGAAGCAATTCATTATAATTGCAGAGGAACGAAGCAGCAGACAGAAATGACACTTAATACTCTTAACACTATAGAGTGATATGCTTTGTTCTTATTTCATGTCTGAGATTTGCAACCACTTTAAGGCCTGATTCACATCTATGCATTTTTAGTGCTTTTTGCATTTTGCAGATTTGCACTACAGAACGTGTTCCATATGACACCATGTTAAATGAACTGTAATGCAAATCTGCAAAATGCAAAACCAAGCCTAAGAGGAGATCCACTGATGCATTATAGAGCAATTCTTCTCTTCTAAATTTGCTTTTGTTCTCCTTGTGGCTGGTCCTCAAGCCGCTCCTTTTTTCAGGTGTCTCCTTAACTAGGTTAGGTGCTAAGGAGTCACCCATGTGTGTTCCTTGCTGGTACTGTGTGTGTCCATAGACATGCACAATGTCTGGCAAGTCACACCCCTGCTTCCTCCCCTGAGTGGGACAGAGTTGTTAATGAAATAGGTATTATTATGTATTTTGATATGTGTTTTCTTGGAAAACCAGGCTCACACATGCAACCGGCTCAAAAGAACAGAAAAACTATATGCTGGACTGGGATATGTCTACAAAAACATATTTCTATATAAACAAAACACAGATTCAAGGCACCATGATATGCACATTTGCTATAGTGTAGGATCATTTTCTTTTCTTTCCAAACCATCAACCTAATATTACAGTGGAGATTATGAAGTTTATAACATCTGGCTCTAATTAGCTCTCACTGGTCACTTACCAGTTTGCACGACAGTTGCTGTAAATGACGACTAATTAGAGACATATGTGCCTACAGGTGTGTTACACATGGCTGCTCAGATCCAGAAGATACATTATAGAGCTTGTAGAGGGGGACTTAAGCCTCGTACACACGGGATGATGATCGTACGTATGATCATCGCAAATCGTATGTTGCATAATGTAACTTGAATACTGACTGAACGTTCAGGTGCATGTAATTAGCATCCGGCCGTTCCTGACTTCGGAGCATGCAAGTTTTGCACAATACAACTTGTTGTACCAACTGCTCTGTACACACGATACAACGGTCGTATGAGCGCTTGTTGGTACGACCAAGTTTTCTAGTTTGCTCACATAACTCCCTTGTACGACCGTCGTATGTTCGACTGTTCTAATCGCGCATACGAACGATCGATATCGCATACAACGGTCGTTAGTACGACCTGTTGTATACGATCGTCGTCCCGTGTGTATGAGGCTTTACTAAGACTGGAGCAGACAGAATTTGTAGCAGTTGTGCATGGCAACCAATCAGCTTCAAGCTTTCATTGTCAAAGCCTAAAGCCCAACTTCTGGGTATTAGCAAGCTTAACCACTTGCTTACTGGGCACTTAAACCCCCTTCCTGCCCAGGCCATTTTTCAGCTTTCAGCACTGTCATTCTTTAAATGACAATTGCGCAGTCATGCAACACTGGCCCCAAATTACATTTTTATCATTTTTTTCACACAAATAGAGCATTCTTTTGGTGGTATTTAATCACTGCTGTTTTTTTTTTTTTTTTTTTTTTTTTCTAAACAAACAAAAAAAGACTGAAAACTTTGAAAAAAAGAAACAGTTTCACAGTTTGTTATAAAATTTTGAAAACAGGTACTTTTTCTCCTTCATTGTTGTGCACTGATGAGGCTGCACTGATGGGCACTGAAAGGGGGCACTGATTAAGCAGCACTGATGGGCACCGATAGGTGCCACTGGTGGGCACTGATGAGGCAGCACTGATAGGTGGCACTGATGGGTGGCACTAAAGGGCACTGGTAGGTGGCACTGAATTGCACAATAGGTGGCACTAATAGGTGGCACTGATGGGCACTGGTAGACACTGGTAGATGACACTGATAGGCAGCACTGACAATGAAGCACTGATGGGCACTGATAAGTGGCACTGCTGGGCATTGATAGATGGCACTAGTAGGTGTTGGTAGGTGGCACTGGTAGGCAGCACTGATATGCACTGGTAGGTGGCACTGGTGGGTAATGCATAGCAGCAGTGGCTCACCCTGTTCGGGACCAATGTCCCTCTGACAGAAGCCAGTGATCAGCTTGTTTTTTTTCCTCACGCTGTCAGCAGGAGGAAAGAAAAAATCTGATTACCGATTTTCTGTTTACATCATATGATCAGCTGTTATTGTCTAACAGCTGTTCACATGGTAAGGGGCTAGGATCGGCCCCTTACTCTGATCTGTGATCAGTCAAAGCTCATTGACTCGTTGATCACAAAGCACGCTGTGCGTGCCCCGCAGGGGGTGCGCAGACACCGCATGCTCGGGAGGACGTACATCTTTTTGCTATAGCGTGGGCGGGAGGTAGTTAAGCTGGAAGCTGTTTGCCTCCATGCACAACTGCTCCAGATTCTGTCTGCTCTGGTTTTAGTAAATCTCCCCCATAGTGACTAGTGCAAAGAAAATAGAATGATGTTTACTAGTGGGCATTAAACTCACTGACATAATTTACTGATGTTGCTCATGTATGCTGAACTCATTACTCATCTCTACTCAAAATATATCTGGAATTGGATTGCTTGCTATTAGCAACCCCAATATGGTTTTAATGGCATTCATATCTTTTTGTATAAATACATGTATCATTTGCTCAACATAATTATGTAACTAAGCTAACTGAAAAGCCTTCTCTAAATGGCACGTAACAGTCAAAGAATAACTCCAACTTAAAATGGTACTCATTGTAAGATATATATATATTTTTTTACCTTATGGCATTCTCTGCATTAAGGAAGAAAAATTAACCCTTCTGTACACCCATCCCCAATCACTTACCTATGGTCCATGTTCACCTCTGCAAGATCCTTCACAATCTGCACAGCTTCCCCAATCTTCTGGATTGCAGAGGTAAGTACTGAGGGCAGCAGAACCATAGGCTCCTGCTACCATTGGTCAATTTGCTCAGAGAAGGAGCAAGGGGTGGCCAGGCATTGTGTGGGTCTATGGACACACACAGTACCAGCCAGGAGCACACATGCATGGCTGTCTCCTTATCAGCTGGCTAGCTAAAGAGACACTTGAAAAAAGGCAGGGAGTACAAGTAGATTAGGGACCAGTCGCAGGAGAACAGAAAAATGCAATTTTAGTAAAGAAGTCTTATTCTATAATGTAAGTATGGACTGCCTTTTAAAAACAAAAAAAATACGGGGTTAACCACTTACCAACCGGAAGGTTTTCCAGCTTTAGGACCAGAGCACTTTTTGCGATTCGGCACTGCGTCGCTTTAACTGACAATTGCGCGGTCGTGCAACGTTGTACCCAAACAAAATGTGCGTCCTTTTTTTCCCACAAATAGAGCTTTCTTTTGGTGGTATTTGATCGCCTCTGCATCATTTCTGATCACCGCTATAAACAAAAGAAGAGCGACCATTTTGCAAAAAAACCTAAATTTCTTACTTTTTGCTAAGTTTCAAATCCAAAAAAAATATATAAAAAAACATTTTTTTTCACCGTTTTTGGTCGATTTATATTCTTCCACATATTTGTGATAAAAAAAAATCACAATCAGCGTTTATTGATTGGTTTGCGCAAAAGTGGCCGCGTTTACGGATGGTGAGAATTCATTTCTGGGGTTTTTATTTATTTTTTTATTTTTTTACTAGTAATGGCGGCGATCTGCGATTTTTAGCGGTACTGCGATATTGCAGTGGCCATGTCGGACATTTTTGACACTTTTTTGGGACCAATGACATTTATTCAGCGATCAGAAATTTAAATGTCCACTGATTACTGCATAAATGTCATTGGCAGTGAAGGGGTTAACCTGCAGGGGGAGAGCTAGGGGTTAACTGTGTTCCCTGGGTGTGTTCTTACTGTGGGGGGGTTGGGCTAACATGGGCATGAGAGATCTAACTGATCCCAGTGACAGGGATCAGTAGATCACCCATGCCCCTACTAACAGAGCGGGGAACTGCCGTGTTTACATCGGTGGTCCCCGTTCTTTTTCTGTGGCCACTCATCGCGGCTCGCCGGCGGACATCGGGTCCGCCCGAGCCGCGGGAACACTCCTCAGGAGTGCGGCGGGCGGGCGCGCGCGACCCCTAGCAGCTGTTCGCAGATCGCTGTGTTTTTACAGCGATTCGCGCTCAGCATCCCGACTGCCTCCGTGAAAAGACGGCACGCGGTCGGGAAGTGGTTAATATCACTTTAAACTTTTTTTCTGGTAGCTTTAGATAGGGTGTGGAATAGTTAGATTCTTTGTTATTTATCATTGTCTGTGACACTGATGGTAAGATTTACCCTCTCTAATTTTCTTTGCAACCAGTGTCGTCAGTACAAAAAGTGAGGGAAAAATAAAATGGTCACTGCCAGAATAGAAGGCGGGGGGAAACTTTCCAGGGGTGATAGCTGTTCTAACCACAACTGCCAAAGCTAGAATTTGCCCTCATTTTGTTGTTTCTCTGAGACAGGAAATGAACAGAAATTTTCCTGGTGGGCACACAAAAAATAAAAAGCTGAAGAGACCCTACTACTTTCCCACTCTGTCCAAAACTAAATGACATTTACTAGAATTCCACTGGATAAGCTTTTCCTTCCCTCTGTCTAATTGCCTGTTCCCCACCATTGACGGACTCTAGGTGACAACTACAAGCACTATAAAAAGCAATGCTTTGCTTCTGTAACTTATATTAGTGGAACCTTTGTTATCATCACTTCCTTGTCCTGCAATTTTATTAGAATTATAACCTCCTGTCTTGAAGGGTCAGCCCAGCAATGACAGTAAGGACAATGAAATAAATATAACTACCAGACAATAATTACATCCAATAGTGTAACTGGGACGTTTTGTAAAACATGAAGTCCAGCCAAACAAGGGTGTAATACATTTTGTGTTGTCATATTTGATATATTTTGCTGAGGAAGTGGGAGAAGTCGCAAGTGTTTTGTTTTACCTTTAAAAAGGGCAGGTCGTGTTCCAAGACACTGTCTGAGAATTTCTATTTCCTGCTGGCTATCAGTTGTAGGGATCTCAGTACAGGCAGTACATCGCTGGGTAACTGTACTAACATTGCAAAAGCTGCTGGCAAAACAATAAATCATCAGCTTCCAGGTGTGCACACTACCTTGAGAACAGAGAGAGTGTGTACCAGCTTTCCCATGACAAGGTTTCCAGTACATAATGATTTTTAGACACAATTTTCTGGCCCAGACTAATATGTTTGTATAAGACTTTTACCCACAGGGCATCATGCTATATGTGTTTGCAGGAGTCCGGCTTTAAAGCAGAAGTTCATTCTAAAACTAAAACCTCTAAATCTACTTGCATCCACAATCTAAGAGTAACCTACGGGACACGGTGCATCCCCCATCTCGGTAAAGAGCCGGTGACGCGCCTCTTTACCCATGTGATCAGCTGTGTCCAATCACTAACAACGTGTGAGGTGAAGAGAGCCGATCAGTGGCATTTCCTCACAGGGGAGACCTGTACAGATAATCAGGGCACTGATTATCAGTGCAGCCTCAACAGTACCCATCAGTGATGCCAGTCAGTGCCCATCAGTGATACCGGTCAGTGCCTAGCAGTGTTGACAATCAGTGCCCAGCAGTGTTGCCAATCAGTGCTCATCAGTGATACCAATCATTGCTGCCTTTCAGTGGCCATCAGTGCTGCCCATCAGTGTCGCCAATCACTGCCGCCTATCCGCGTCGCCTGTCAGTTCCCATAAGTGCTCCCTATCAGTGCCCATCAGTGCTACCTATCAGTGCCCATCAGTGCCACCTCTCAGTGCTGCCTATCAGTGCTCATCAGTGCTGCATATTATGCCTCTTCATCATTGCCACCTCATCAGTGCCCTTCAGTGCCATCTCTTCAGTGCCGCCTCATCAGTGCCCAGTAAGGTAAGTACTAGGGGGACTGGGGGGCTGCTGCACACAGAAGGTTTTTTACCTTCATGCATAGAATGCATGAAGGTAAAAAGCCATGTTCCTTTATAACCACCTTAAATCACCCAGCCATAGCACAGCTTTATATTGTACTCTAAAATTACAAGCTTTATTAAAGCTGAACTCCAGGCTGTAAGAGGGCATGCTGGAATAATAAGAAATACTTCCCTTATTACATGCTCCTGAAAGCTCTCTTTAGCTGTGCAACCAGGTTGTCGCAGTCTCTTCCCTAAACTGCTCATAGCCGCAGTTGCACACTCACCCCTTCCACAAACAATGCCGGGGTAATAGCCCTGCATTGTATGTGAAGTCGCTGAGAGACTATCCACATGCTGGAGCTTTTGGAAGAGCCTGCTGAAACAGGGAACAGGGTAATTAATATAGCCTAAACACATATATGTTGTATCATTTATAATAAGATCTTGGCACTCTCCAACTTAACTTTTAAGCTTTACTCTTTATCAGCACATGCCACCTTTGCTCACAGAATAGCTCCAGTTATATATTCTATTATTTTTCTTAAATATTGTGCCTTTAGGATTGAATTACATGTAACGATTAAGGGCCCCATCACACTATGACATAGTCATAAAGCATGCGTTACCACATGATTTACTACAGTGCGTATTAACACAGGTTAAGTGCATTGGTGCAATGCCGTGCCACTTCAAATTAATGGCACCCCAACGCTTTTTGCCAATGGATGTACATAGCACAGTGAAACCCACATGAATGCGGTGTGTCCCGCTGTATTATACGTTTTTGAAAGTGAGCCACAATGTATTTTAGTGCATTGCGATGCACTGCAACATATGTACATTGCAGGGTGCATTGGAGTGCCGTTTAGAAAGAATGGCACTGCATTTTACTAGCTCACTTAAAGTGAGCAGTAGCGTGTGTTACTAAAATGCTGTAGTGTGAATTGGCCCTCATTTTTTTATTTCCTTTCTTCCATTTATTTATTTTTTTAGTGTTGGGTAGAGTAGTGTTTAAACCATATTACTGTTAGCTGTGTCCCTGTTTAAGGAGGACAAAGAATGATGGGAAATCCAGATCTCTGTAAGGAAGTAAGAGGAAGCCTTCCAACTGTCTAGAAGGGGATATTCTCACTGGAAAGATTTTCTCTCCTTTTGGGGGAATATCCTCAATGGGACACACACAATAAAAGTAACGGAAATTAGTTTTAACCACCCCCCATTTTACCTAAACCTACAAAAATGGCTTAAGGTATATTGTAATAAAGAAAACTTTTATAAACTGTTCTGTTTAATCAAATTATGATGTAAGGGTGGACTGGTGAAAGGATGTAAGGGGGGGGGGGGCTGATGTATGGAGGGAATGCTGGGGACTTCATGTTAGGGGGGCTTCTTCTCTGCCAGGCAATCGCGAGTAGCTGGAGGACAACGAGTCCGCAAGCACGCTTGCGCAAGAGCGAGCCTCAGTTTATAAACGGCGATTCGTGCTACAGCTCCACTCAGTAAATGTACGCAAGCCAGTCAGGAACCGGTTAAAGTGAAAAAAATTTAAAAAATTCCTTTAAATAGTTTGCCGGGGGGGGGGGGGTCTCCTTAGTCTACCTGTAAACGGGTGCATCTCTGTGATGTGTAGAACATTGCCAGAGCAAAATGACATTTCCAAAGGAAAAATTGTCATTTATTATCGCAGCTGTAATGTATTGCCTGGTCCCGGCAATATACAAAAAAACACTGAAAAAATTTGTGTAGTGTCCCTCCCAGTCCATACCAGGCCCAAGGGGAAACCCGCGCCAAAATTTAAAAATAAATTGACATAGGGTCCTCCCTACAATCCTAACCAGACCTTTATCTGAGCATGCAACCTGGCCGGCCAGGATGGGGGGGGGGGGGCAGACGAGCACCCCCCCTCCTAAGCCGTACCAGGCTACATTCCCTCAACATGGGGAGTATGGGTGCTTTGGGGGAGGGGGTGTTCTACGCTCCCAACCCCAAAGCACCTTGTCCCATGTTGATGGACACAAGAGCCTCTTCCCCACAATCCTGGGCTGTGGTTGTGGGGGTCTGCCGGCAGGGAGCTTATTGGAATCTGGAAGCCCCTTTTTATAACCATGTGAATTAGTATACATGCATTGTACCCCTACTACTTCACCAAAAAGTGTCAAAAAATAAAAAAAACACAGGAGACAATTAGGGACAAGTCCTTTATTAAAAAAGAAAAAAAATAAGTGTCCCCCGTTGTAATCCACTTCAATCACGGCGAGCGATGGACCAAAAAAAAACACCCAAAAAATGCAACAGTTCCTCCTCCATGGGAGGGCTCCCGCCGACTGAGCTGGGTTTGTTGTGACAGTTCATTTATAGTGAAGGGTGGGGCCACCCGGTGACGTAAATGCATGACCTGCCCCCTCTGATGTCAAATCACGTCAGAAGGGGCGGGGTCACCCGCTTACATCGTCGGGTGGCCCTGCCCTGCCATATAAACTGTCATAAAAAAAACAGCAGGCAGACGGCGGGAGCCCTCCCAATGGGGAGGAGCTTTGCATGCCATCTGCGCGCCATGCGTTATGGGGTGCTCCGCGGTGGCAAAGTCGCCTCATAATGTTGTAGGGCCGAACAAATGGGCGAACAGCCCATTTGTTCAGCTGTCCGCCAAACAGGCGAACAAACAGGCGAACAACAGATGTTTGGCCCAAACTTATGCTCAGGCCGCACCGTTCGCCCATCCTTATTGTACATTACTTAGTCCTAACCAAGATGTCCATTGAGTCAACCGTTGCTGGTTTTAATGAAGTACTTCTTTATCCACTTGCTGACCGCCCGCCGTGGCTTGACGGCGGCAAGCTGGTTTGTTATCGCGAAACGCCGTCACTTGGCGGCGGCCATGATAATGAGTATTGTAATTGTGCGCCAGCTCCCACGCTTACTGTGTTCCGGGGGGGCCAGGGAGCAGGTAGGGCGGACTCGATCTCCGCCAGCTACCCGCGATGGCTCCACCACAGTGAGAGAATGGAGGTCCGTGTATGTAAACATGGATCACCGTTCTGACAGGGGGGGAAGGGATGTGATCACAGGCTTCCTGTATATGGAAGCTGTGATCACTCCCCTCCCCCTGCCAGCCCAGCCCCCATACAGTTAGAACACACTGAGGGAACACAGTTAACCCTTAGAGCGCCCCCTCCAGGTTAACCCCTTCACTGCCAATGGCATTTATTAGTAATCAGTGCATTTTCATAGCACTGATCGCTGTACAAATGCCAATGATCCGAAAAAAGTGTCAAAATAGTCCGACATGTCTGCAGCAATATCGCAGTACCGCTAAAAATCACAGATCGCCGCCATCACTAGTAAAATATATAAAAAAAAATATAAAAACCCCATAAATTAATTCTCATCATTCGTAAACACTGCAACTTTTCGCAAACCAATCAATAAACGCCGATTTTCACATGGTCCATCCACAATACAATATTTGAGACTACTGTCTCTAAGATAAAATACTCTAATGTTTATTCAAAGATAAAAGCTGCCTCTTATGTTGTGGCCTAATCAAGTTGCCTACATTTGCCAAAGCCTTTGCGAATCGAACCAAGGTAGATTCATCATTAGGCCAAATAATGACTATATTCTTAACATTTTGATGCAGCAGGTAACAAAATGGACAGAGAACTTGTCTTAATTAAAATCCAAGAATATATTGATTGAAAATGACTGATTAATGAAAGCTGCAGAAAAGAAAATGAGTTGTTTCTGACAGTTTTCAGTCTTCTAATCTCATAATGCTCACACTCCTAGTCTCAGTCAGCAGTACAGTAGGGCATGGAAAGTTACTATAGAGACATATGCCGTTAAATTATGCTAACAGTATTTTAAAATACATTAAGTGATTCTAGAAACAATATAGAACTTGGAGTTTTTTATTTTCCTGGAGTTCTGCTTTAAATCTCTTACAACTGACAGCTCTTTCAGCTCCCAGTGGACAGCAGGTGGCGCTCCTGGTTGAGTGCCCAATTATTGTGTGAATGAGTACAAGCCCCTTAATGCATTTAACAAATCTCATGTTAGAAATATTCTCTTCTGTGTGAAATTGAAAATTAGACTATATTTCTGGAATTTGGTTCTGCTCTGGCTATTAATGGTTTCCGAAATCTACACAAAGTTGATTGTGAATGTGGATGTCCTCATAAAACACCTCAGCAGACCCTGTAAATTCTGTTATTTTTCTAATACAGAGCCCACTGTGTGTTAATGGCTTTGTTTGAAGCCGGATGGACAGGCTTGCAGAGGTGTCTAGGAGAAGAATGATTTCATTCACAGCTGTTGCCTGAACCTAGGTAACCAACGCTCACAATTCTCGTAAATGGCAGAATGTGGGACATTTGGGTTGTTACTAGAAGATTCTGAGTGCGGCACACAGCAAGGAATTTACAGCGTGCCAAATATGTATTTATAATGGGATTTTTATGTATTATAGGTTGGGTCATTATAGGGGTAATAAATAGAGAAGTCCAACAGCCATAATTATTTATTGCAAGACCAGAACTATGACATCATAACAGCACTGGGACCCCTGTTCAATATAAAAGGATATTTGATATTAAACAGGCCGAAATTTTGGAACTATATAGCTTTGCTAATTTTTGGTCATTTACCATTGCAATATTGCAAACCTCATATATTGTAACTTTAACAGGGGTCATGAGATCACAGCCATATGTGTGGCAATGACAGCTCTTCAACCTTTGTGACAACTATAGTGCTCCATAACATAAAAAAATGCTGCGCTGAAAAATATGATGTGACGTAATAACAAAAAGTCAAAATAGTTTATTGCAGTGTCTAATAAAAGAGATCAAAAAGTGATGTGTATATAAAAATGGGTGTAAATAATGAATTGATTGATGAAGCACCCAAGTGCACCTCCATCAAAAGTAAAAATTGCCTCCTTATCAGAAACAGTGGACTCTAGATTCTAATAGTCGAAAGTGCTGTATGTAACTGTGTGCCACAATTCTGTCTCTGAGCTCTTCAGGCAGTTCCTTTGACCTCATGATTCTCATTTGCTCTGACATGCACTGTGAGCTGTAAGGTCTTATATAGACAGGTGTGTGGCTTTCCTAATCAAGTCCAATCAGTATAATCAAACACAGCTGGACTCAAATGAAGGTGTAGAACCATCTCAAGGATGATCAGAAGAAATGGACAGCACCTGAGTTAAATATATGAGTGTCACAGCAAAGGGTCTGAATACTTAGGACCATGTGATATTTCAGGTTTTCTTTTTTAATAAATCTGCAAAAATGTCAACAATTCTGTGTTTTTCTGTCAATATGGGGTGCTGTGTGTACATTAATGAGGGAAAAAATGAACTTAAATGATTTTAGCAAATGGCTGCAATATAACAAAGAGTGAAAAATTTAAGGGGGTCTGAATACTTTCCATACCCACTGTAGATATAGTCAGTCGTGGTGTATGGATAAATAGAAAATATCCACATAAAAAAACTGTATGACTTATTTATTAAAATAAAGCAATGCTAATAACACACAATAAAGAAGATAAAATCCAGCATGTGTATGCAAATGTTGGTCCCGATGATGTCAACTCTGACGAAACGTGTAGGGCAGAGTCCACAGGTGTGATGTCACCATGCACGTCAAAACCACGAGGTGGTTGGATCGGTTCCCGGGACCAACATTTGTATACACATGCTGGATTTTATCTTCTTTATTGTGAGTTTTTAGCATTGCTTTAAGTCATATAGATTTATACTATGTGGATATTTTCTATTTATCATTTATGTACATCATGATGGAGTTATCCTTAATATAAACTATGATACCACTTTTATCAACTTAAGAGGAAAGAAATACTGGATTTCCATTTTAGATTTACTTACAGCGCTTTTGACTCTTATAATCTAGAGTCCACTGTTTCTGGTAAGGAGGCAGTTTTTACTTTGGTGGAGGTACACTTGGATGATTCATCGATCGTTACATTATTTACACTCATTTTGGATGTACATTATAGGAGTCTTTAACCGGTTCCCGACCGGCTACCGCATTTTTACTGCAGCAATGTTGCGCTGTATTGTGCATCGCCGTATATCGCACATGCAGCTAGGATGCCTGCCACACTCTGGAGGAGTGTGCCTGTGACTCGGGCAGACCAGAGGGAAAGAACGGGGAACCGCCAAAGTAAACACGGCGGTTCCCCGTTCTGACAGGCGGCATGTAAGAGATCTACTGATCCCTGTCACTGGGATGAGTTAGTTCGCTTATGCCCCTGACAGCCCAGCCCCCTCACAGTTAGAACACGCCTAGGGAACACAATTGACCCCTAAATCTCCCCCTGCAGGTTAACCCCTTCACTATCAATGACATTTATACAGTAATCAGGGGATATTTAAATTTCTGATCGCTGTATAAATGTCCGACATGTCCGCTCCAATATCAAAGTCCCGATAAAAATTGCAGATCGCCGCCATTACTAGTAAAAATAAAAAAAAACAGTAAAAATGCCAGAAATTAATTCTCATGGTTTGTAAACGCGGCAACTTTTGCGCAAACCAATCAATAAACGCTGATTGCGATTTTTTTTACCAAAAATATGAGGAAGAATATAAATCGGCCAAAACCGATGAATACATTTTTTTTTTATATATATTTTTTGGATTTGTATTTTAGCAAAAAGTAAGAAATATTGCTTTTTTTTTTTTGCAAACTTGTCGCTCTTTTTTTTTTTTTATAGCGGTGATCAGAAATGACGCAGAGGTGGCCAAATACCACCAAAAAAAAGCACTATTTCTGGGAAAAAAAGGACACAAATTTTGTTTGGGTACAACGTCGCACGACTGCGCAATTGTCAGTTAAAACGACTCAGTGCCAAATCGCAAAAAGTGCTCTGGTCCTAGAGTGGGAAATCCTTCCAGGGGTGAAGTGGTTAATCAGTGGAAATCCTTTTGTTCTCTTGTATGAGACACTACAATGAACTATTTTGTTGCACGGGGCGAACTTGTGTTATTTTTTGTTAATTTTATCACATCATCAAATTTTTCAGCGCTGCAATTTTTTATGTTATGTTTGCTATTCACAAATTCATCCTATTGTGTTGTTGCCAGCAGCTTGTTTGTTCTACCAGCACAATACTTTTTGCTTATTTTCCAACAATGGCTCTCCAGCCTATATGGTCATCCGCATCAATCACACCCCTCTAGAATATCTGGCAGCAACATGGCTTCAGCAAAGCCTGATTTTAATTATGTCCCCCCTCCCAAGGCAATTTTTAGGCCTCATGCACACAGGACGTTTAAAAAAACGTTATAAAAACGCCAGTAACGTTTTTGAGTATTTTTACATGAGTGGTTTTGGGCGTTTTTGAGCATTTTTAAGCGTTAGAGTTTTTGAGCATGTTTTTTTCTTTGAATCAAAAACGTCCAAAAATGCTGGCGAGCAGTCCTCTCAGAACCCACTAGTCTTTTTTTTTTTTACAGCTCAAAACCACCCCTGGCCAAAACAGCTGATAACAGCCTATGTGTGCATGTACACATAGGATAACATGATGGGGAGTTCATTGACTGTAGAAAAAAATGTCTGAAGCCAAAAACGGCTGCTGTAAAACCGTCCAAAAATGTCCTGTGTGCATGAGGCCTTACTGTAAGGCTCCTTGGGCCTTACACAAATGTAGATTAGATTAGATAGATATAGTGGCAAAATTGCATGTAAGTCTATAATACAGTGTTTAACCAGTTCCACACTGCCTACCGCATATTTACGGCGGCAGTATGGACACTGGCCACGAATCACCGTAAAAAGACGGCGATCTGCGAATGGAGGAGTGTGCCCGCGACTTGGGCGGACCCGATGTCCGCTGGCGAGCCGCAATGAGCGGCCACAGGCAAAGAACGGGGAACCGCCAATGTAAACACGGCGGTTCCCCATTCTGACAATGAGGGCATGGGAGATCTACTGATCCCTGTCACTGGGATCAGTTAGATCTCTCATGCCCATTGTAGCCCAACCCCCCCACAGTGAGAACACACCCAGGGAACACAGTTAACCCCTAGATCTCCCTCTGCAGGTTAACTCCATCACTGCCAATGACATTTATACAGTAATCAGTGGACATTTAAATTTCTGATCGCTGAATAAATGTCATTGGTCCTAAAAAAGTGTCAAAAATGTCCAATATGTCCGCCCCAATATCAAAGTCCCGATAAAAATTGCAGATCACCGCCATTACTAGTAAAAAATAAAAAAAAATAAAAACCCCAGAAATTAATTCTCACCATCCGTAAACGCGGCCATTTTTGCGCAAACAAATCAATAAAGGCCAATTGCGATTTTTTTATATCACAAATATGAGGAAGAATATAAATCGTCCAAAACCGGTGAAAAAAAATATCTTTTTATATATTTTTTTGGATTTGAATTTTATCAAAAAGTAAGAAATTTGGGTTTTTTTGCAAAATGGTCGCTCTTCTTTTGTTTATAGCGGTGATCAGAAATGATGCTGAGGTGATCAAATACCACCAAAAGAAAGCTCTATTTGTGTGGGGAAAAAAGGACGCAAATTTAGTTTGGGTACAACGTCACACGACCGCGCAATTGTCAGTTAAAGCGGCGCAGTGCCGAATCGCAAAAAGTGCTCTGGTCCTAAACTGGGAAATTCTTCCGGAGGTGAAGTGGTTAAAGTACATTCCAAAGGCCACTTTTTATTGCTGGTGATTTAATCCTCTGGCACTCTCATCTACACTCCCATGTTCATGCTGTGAAGCTCAAGTTTTCTTCAAACCTTCCCTAGTGTTTTACATGAGCTTTGCTAGGGTATCTTCTTAAAGAAAAGAAAACAAGCTGCACCCTGGTGATCTTTGTTCTCTTCCATGTTGTTGAGGTAGATCTCCACCTCTCCAGGGTTGTCTATCCATGACATAAGCAATTTAATGTTCCACAGTAGGTGTCTGGAATTTTGCATGGATACGGGTTCAGGTTTGATCCAGCAGGTTTGAAATTTGTGATCCTGGTAAAATATTGTGGAATTGGGTCAAAACGAATTATTTGTAACCATAATGTACCTCTGGTCCTTTGATCTTATTTCAGCTGGCTGAGAAGGGGGATTTTCAATAAGCCAGACCCCTCACTATAAAAGGGGGAGGTCACAGCAGCCATATTGACATTGTGCTTTATCTGTGATAAGGAAAGCACAGGAAGTTTTGCTCATAAACTGCATAGGGAGAGAATAATAATAATAATAGCCATTGGCAAGCCTGTAAAGTAGAAAAAAACACTTACTGAATGTCACGTATGTAACAAAATACTTCTATAGAATTGGTGGGTGGGGGGTGGGAAGGGATTTTCCTTTTTTATTCTTTGTTACATCTTAGGCCTCATACACACGAACGTTTTTTGACACTGGCGTTTTCTGGTGTTTTTTGCGGCTCTCCCTGTTAGTCAATGGCCCCAGATGGCGTCGGTGCTAGTGAGCTGAAACTAGAACCCACGACCAGCACGCTCTGAGGCTGTAACGTTTTGGCATTTTTTCCCGCAAAACGCCAACTAACGCCAACTAATACTGTACAGGCGTTAACTGGCGTTTTTTTACGCCAACGTTTTTAGGTTGAAAAATAGCAGAGGGATGATTTTTTTTTAAAAAAACGCCTATTGACGCCGACGATCACTAACGCTCACTAACGCCGATGCCTAACGCCGATTTTTTTTCCTTGACGTCAGGCCCGTAGTTTTGTTTATTTTTTAAGAAACATCCGTGTGTATGAGGCCTTAATGTTGCAGAAGTCCTGCAATCTCTATTGAGCCTATCCCTGTCTGCATGCACTACAATGATAACCGGTTACATGTGTATTTTTCATAGGGCATATTTCCTAATTGCTGTTGACTGCAATTGTTTTTTCACAGACGTTTCTTTTAAATATCGCAATGATGGAATATGTTTGGGTAATATGCATCACCACAGAAGCTACTTAGCTTGCTTTGGTGACAGGGTGACTTACAGACAAGAGATTGTGGGAGACAGGGAGAGAATATTGCCGCCCCATAACACCAAGTGCCCAAACAAGGACCATTATATCAATATCACCGGCTGTTATTTTCATGAAAGCTAGTGATTAAAATTAAAAAGGTTTTTCCAAGTGATATTACCATGTTAGTGGTTAGGTTTACTTCTACTTTAAAAGACTTTGCCAAACCGTTACAGCCTCAGAACGCGCTGGCCGTGGGTTCTAGTTTCAGCTCACTAACGCCGACGTCCTCTGCAGCTCAAAAACGTCAGCGTTTTTGTGGGGCCATTGACTAACATGGAGAGCTGCAAAAAACGCCAGAAAACGCCGGCGTCAAAAAATGTCCGTGTGTATGAGGCCTTACCAAGCTCTGGAGAAACTGCATTTGCAAAGTGCACAGTCTATTTCCCTTTAGTAAATCAACCCCTATGTGAACATGACAAGACTGAACAGGCTAAGATGTGAAAACACAAACAAAGCAGGTGTTTTGCTTCACTATTACATATAGAAATTCAAGTGTATCATCTTAGAGACACTTAGGAAAAAAATTGACCTGCAGCAGGAAAGAGGAAAAAGGTGTGTTCCGTACAACATTCCTGTGTAGCTCAACAAATTCAATTTGTAAGCTGTTCAAACACAATGCAGGTTTTACTGACAACAATGTCATTCAACTTTTAAACAAAATAGTCTATCCAGTCAAGTGATTCTAGGAGGTAATACATATCTGTGAAACTTTTAAAAATGTTGAATATTGTAAATGCAATACCTGAACACCATTTGCTGCCTCTTCAGAAGCCTCCCATGGCTAACTGTGCCCCATCCTTTCCTGTTGCTAGGACACTGTAGACTTTGGCAGTGCACTGCACATGCATGGGGATTTGAATGAACTCCAGTGATGCTGGGGCTTCCAACCACTACAGTGTCCTAGCAATAGGACAGGACACAGATAGGTGTTTTTCGGCCAGGCTTCTGGGGAGGTGCAAATGACCTACAGGTATTGTAGTTTTTTTTATTACCGCCTGGGGCCACTCAACTGCATAGGCTATTTTCTTTAAAAGGTGAAATTAATCTCTAACTGTCAGAAAAACACGCCAATCTGAGTGTACCAGAAGTCTGCATCAAAGACCATCATTTCTTGCAGGGTGGCGTGGTGAACATCAAGCACCCCCATTCACATGTGGTGGACGTCAGAAGCGGATCTGCCCGCTCAGCAGAGGATCTCTCCGCTGATCCCCATGACAGGTCTGTGTCCACTCCGCTAATGCAGAGGAGACACGGACACAGCCCGCTGTTCTCTATTGGGCTCATGTCTTTGGCAAATTGGCCACTTATATGAACCAGACAACACACACATGCCTATATATAGACATAGAGCAATAAGACAGCAGATGAAGTTTGGGAGTCCATTTTAAATGTATCGCTTGCAGGGAGGTAGTTCAGGTGCCAAAGTGCTTTTAGGCCCCCATTCACATCGGCACAATTTGACATGTGATTTGACAGGTCAAATTGCATGTCAAATAGGAGCCTATTGCTGGTAATAGGAGAGACCCAATCTGTGCAACGCCGCACCGATTTCCAAAAGTATTTCCTGCACTACTTTTGGCGACTTCAGGGGCGATTTCAATAGACATCTGTGCTTGAACTCGCACAGATGTCTTTCAAGTCACCCCTGAAGTCAAACTGAAATGCGGCTTTGAAATAGTGCAAGTTCAGATGAGCTCGCACAATTTCAAAACCGTGCTCAGTGTGAGTGAGGGCTAAGGCTTTATCCGGCTTTTATTTGTCCACAGAATAAAACAATAATTAACATCCACCCTTGCATGTTTTATCAGAAAAAAAACTTTAACATAACCTCCCAGTCTCGGTCTGTTCCTAGCAGAGACAAACAGAGATAGGATGGGAAGCCGCTCAGGTGAGAATGTAGACCCCAATCAGGTGTGTGCTCGTCCAGTTCGTGCACCGATCAATGGAAACATCAAAAAAGTGGAGTTGACAGCACAATCACCAATAGAGGAAAAATGATTGTTTATTCCAAAAATCACAGAATGTTACAACATGCCACAGGAACATACATGACAAAGGAAAATGATTGACGCGTTTCACGGAGACTAGGTCCGCTTAGTCATAATCTTATGACTAAGCGGACCTAGTCTCAGTGAAACGTGTCAATCATTTTCCTTTGTCATGTATGTTCCTGTGGCATGTTGTAACATTCCGTGATTTTTGGAATAAACAATCATTTTTCCTCTATTGGTGATCGTGCTGTCAACTCCACTTTTTTGATGTTTCGGTCTGTTCCTAGCACAGACAGAAACACTCCCTCCAGCCTCTCACTACTACTAGTTCTCTTCAATCCAGGCCGGATTCATTTTATTAAAAGTCAGCTTCTTAGTCCCTTCACTGTGCAGAAGATTTGATGTGACCTTTACAGCAGGGCAAGCTAGTTCCTCAGGCAAATACTGGGCTACTTCCAACCAGGGGTACATCTTTGTTACCCAGTGGTCTGTGATATGGTCTACTTGCTTACCATTTTAGTTCAGACCTTGCCATTCCTGCCCGTTTGTTTGGCCAGGGCGGGAATGGCCTTATGAGGAAAAAAAAACAACAAAAAAAACAAACATAAAAAAATTGAAATCTGTAATTAATGTTAGACAAAAAAACAAACAAAATACACACAAATTTGTAATGTCAGATGGGAAAATGTAAATATAGGACTGCCCAGGTCATGAACTAGAGGAAGGGGGCTATTTTTGCAAGCTAGTACGAAAGCAATTGAATTGTTAAACTGTACAGTTACATAGCATGTGGGGGTCGGGGGCTAGGAACTATTTTTTTCTTCCTCTTTGGCATTGGTATGGGAAGGTTGTTACTGGAGATGGTGGGGTAGGTGTTAAGGCTTCACTCTATGACCAAAGAATTCTATGCTTAATTGTTTCTGCTGCCCGCCCTTCTTCTTTTGTCCCTAGAGAAAGTCTCACAGGAAAATGGCAGCAAGGACTGAAGGGAGATTGAAATGAGTCTCCCACCAAATGTGGTAACCTCAGAAAATCCAATTACACCATCTTTCCCAAGTGCTCTTATTTCCCCCTAAATTTGCATTTCCATTCCTGCCCATTTTTGATTGACTTGGGCAAAGATAGCCTTACAAGAAAAAAAAGTACAGTATCTCACAAAAGTGAGTACACCCTCACATTTTTGTAAATATTTTTTCATGTGACAACACTGAAGAAATGACACTTTGCTACAATGTTAAGCAGTGAGTGTACAGCTTGTATAACAGTGTAAATTTGCTGTCCCCTCAAAATAACTCAACACTCAACTATTAATGTCTAAACCGCTGGTAACAAAAGTGAGTACACCCCTCAGTAAAACTGTCCAAATTGGGCCCAATTAGCCATTTTCCCTCCCCGGTGGCATGTGACTCATTAGCGTTACAAGGTCTCTGGTATGAATGGGGAGCAGGCGTGTTAAATTTGGTCTTATCGCTCTTACTCTCTCATACTGGTCACTGGAAGTTCAACATGGCACCTCATGGCAAAGAAGTCTGAGGATCTGAGAAAATAATTGTTGCTCTACATAAAGATGGCCTAGGCTATAAGAAAATTGCCAAGACCCTAACTGAGCTGCAGCATGTTGGCCAAGACCATACAGCGGTTTAACCGGATGGGTTCCACTAAGAACAGACCTCGCCATGGTCGACCACAGAAGTTGAGTGCACATACTCAGCGTCATATCCAGAGGTTGTCTTTGGGAAATAGATATATGAATGCTGCCAGCATTGCTGCAGAGGTTGAAGGGGTGGGGGTCAGCCTGTCAGTGCTCAGATCATACGCCACACACTGCATCAAATTGGTCTGCATGGCTGTGGTCCCAGAAGGAAGCCTCTTCTAAAGATGATGCACAAAAAAACAACAAACAGTTTGCTGAAGACAAGCAGACTAAGGACATGGATTACTGGAACCATGTCCTGTGGTCTAATGAGACCAAGATAAACTTATTTGGTTCAGATGGTGTCAAGCGTGTGTGGTGGCAACCAGGTGAGAAGTACAAAGACAAGTGTGTCTTGTCTACAGTCAAGCATGGTGGTGGGAGTGTCATGGTCTGGGGCTGCATGAGTGCTGCCTGCACTGTGGAACTGCAATTCATTGGGGGAACCATAAATGCCAACATGTACTGTGACATACTGAAGCAGAGCATGATCCCCTCCCTTCAGAGACTGGGCCACAGAGCAGTATTCCAACATGATAACGACCCTAAACGCACCTCCAAGACGACCACTGCCTTGCTAAAGAAGCTGAAGGTAAAGGTGATGGACTGGCCAAGCATGTCCATACCTTAACCCTAATGAGCATCTGGGGGGAATCCTCAAATGGAAGGTGGAGGGCCGCAAGGTTTCTACCATCCACCAGCTCTGTGATGTCGTCATGGAGGCGTGGAAGAGGACTTCAGTGGCAACCTGTGAAGCTCTGGTGAACTCCATGCCCAAGAGGGTTAACCACTTTTACGGCGACAAAGTGGCTCGATATCGCAAACCACCGTCATACGACGGCGGCTGTGAGATCGTGCACTGTGAGCGCGCGCGTGCCGCCGGAGGCACGCCTACGCGCTCACTGTGTTCGGGGGGGGGGGGCCAGGGAGCAGGTGCGGCGGACTCGATCGCCGCTGGATACCCGCGATGTCCCCCCGCACTGAAAGACACGGACCTCCGTTCTGTGAGAGGGGCAAGGGCTGTGATCACAGCCTTCCTCTACATGGAAGCTGTGATCACTTCCCTTCCCCTGCTAGGGCAGCCCACACACAGTTAGAACACGCCCAGGGAACACAGTTAACCCTTAGAGCGCCCCCTGCAGGTTAACCCCTTCACTGCCAATGGCATTTACACAGTAATCAGTGCATTTTTATAGCACTGATCGCTGTATAAATGCCAATGGTCCCAAAAAGTGTCAAAATGGTCCGACATGTCTGCCCCAATATCGCAGTACCGCTAAAAATCGCAGATCGCCGCCATTACTAGTAAAAAATAAAAAAAAATAAAAACCCCAGAAATTAATTCTCATCATCCGTAAACGCTGCCACTTTTGCACAAACCAATCAATAAACGCCAATTGCGATTTTTTTTTTATCACAAATATGAGGAAGAATATAAATCGGCCAAAACCGATGAAAAAAAACGTTTTTTTGTATTTATTTGGATTTGTATTTTAGCAAAAAGTAAGAAATTTGGGTTTTTTGCAATCAGAAATGATGCAGCGATGATCAAATACCACCAAAAGAAAGCTCTATTTTTGGGAAAAAAGGAAGCAAATTTTGTTTGGGTACAATGTCGCACGACCGCGCAATTGTCAGTTAAAGCGACGCAGCGCCGAATCACAAAAAGTGCTCTGGTCCTAAAGTGTGAAATCCTTCCGTGGCTGAAGTGGTTAAGGCAGTGCTGTAAAAAAATGGTGTCCACACAAAATATTGACACTTAGGGCCCAATTTGGATATTTTCACTTAGGGGTGTACTCACTTTTGTTGCCAACAGTTTAGATTATAATGGCTGTGTTGAGTTATTTTGAGGGGACAACAAATTTACACTGTTATACAAGCTGTACACTCACTACTAGAGTTGAGCGAACACCTGGACGTTCGGGTTCTGCTGGTCCATCCGAACTTCGGGACAAAGTCCGGGTCCGGGTCCGGACGGAACCCGAACGCTCGCACGGACAACGAACCCCATTGAAATCAATGGGGACCCGAACTTTTAGGCACAAAAATGGCTGTAGGAAAGTCCTGGAAAGCCCCAGAGGGCTGTAAAAGGAAGTAAAATGGGGGTAAGGGTAGGGCAAGTGCCCTACAAAAAAATGGGGACAGGGAAATAACTTTAAATATTTTTAAAAAAATAAAAACATAAAAAATGCAAAAATGGAGATGAATGTGGTTCATCTTCAAACTGTGTCTGAAAAGTATTAATTAACGGTAGAAGCCATATAACTGTTCTAAAATCATCTTCAAACTAGGGCAAGTGCCCTACAAATAAATGGGGATAGGGAAAATAAATTA
>BLSH010336072.1:791469-803659 GCA_018402905.1 Glandirana rugosa | reverse complement strand
CTGGTAATCCAGAGGAGTTACTTATTACGCACATAACACTTGTCATCCGTGTCTGGAAGCGTATACAGGGTTTCCTCCGGTATGTATGAAAATCCAGACAATGGGTTCGAAGACACATCAACATGGTTGTCTGTTCTTCGACTTCTTATTACTTATAGTACTTTACCAAAAAGATCGGTGTATTTTTATTTTTATAAAAAAAGGTTAGAAGTCGAAATCGTAAACGACAGGGAAGAACATTCTAGTAAAACCGTAGAAATAAATTATTGACTTTTCATCAAATATTTTACAATAGAGGTTATGTGTAATTTGTCGATTATTTTATCTATTTTATTAGCTGTTTAATGTGTATTGGAGATAACATTTTATAAACTACTTTTCAGTTATTAAATAAAGATGCCAAAATGATCTTACAAGAAGGGACAGCAAATGCTAAAGCTGAAGATTGGAAAAAAATATTTTTATTTTTATGTGGCTAGAAAAACCATTTCATGATATTCATTATTCTTCAGCTTCTTGTCTGTTGGTACAACTACACAGAAGCTTGGGTAACAGACCTAAAAGTATGTATGGCCTCCTTTGGGACATATGCGAAGGTCTGTGCCTACTGTTCACAATACACGCATTATTCATTGAGGAGACCTAATGGTCTTGTTCCTTGCCTTCAAGGCAATCAATTGTATTCCTTGCCACATCTCCAAACACAGCCCTAAGCAATTACACAAAACATATTCGGTGAACTCAAAAGCACTGTATGGTTTTTGGAAGCTTATATTTTCTCAGTCCTCTTCCAAAGCATTTTATATTAGTGAGGCCGCAAGAGTTTGTGGTATTTAATGGGTGGTTTGGAGATCTCTTTAGATTGGATATAACTTGAAAAATGCATGGGTATAAAAAAAGGTGAATAGATTTTATAGTAGAAGGCTAATCCCATCCAAGGGATTTGAATTGGGGGATTGAAGAATTCAGGAAAATATATCTTACTCCACTGGCTGCCAAAATGATTTTTCATATGAACAGTACACGTCAAAATATTTCTCTATTTAGAAATGGGATAATTTATAACAGAGAGAGAATATCTACATTGCACGTCAGTACTCAATAATCCCATTCATAAAATGCAAGCTGCGGTGTATAGTGAAGTGGAGAGAGCTTTGTGATTGGAGAAGAGCCAGTCGTATGACTGACAGGTCACAACCAGACTTTTTTTTCACAAAAATTCAATTCTAGTGGCATCTGCCATGTTCAGAGTCCCAAAAGCAGAGTAGAGAGCTGTTTTTTCACAGAGATACTTTAAGCATGACGTTTTTGAATAAATTGTTATACATAAAGTAAATAAAATAAGTGAGATGCCTGGTGCTGAATTTCTAAAATGACCAGTGGCGGCTGGTGGTTTTTTGTTTGGGGGGGGGCGGTAAACAACCCCCCCATGCCACATCAAACCCCCCCCGCTGTCTGACGGTCCACCGGCACTTACTCCATCTAGGTGGCAGCCACATCGGGCAGCGGCTGGAATCGGGCATCGGCGGACATCAGGCTGTGGTGGGCATCAGCTCCCGTGTCTTCTCCTCCTCGCTTCCGCTATGCATCCCCTCCCCTCCTCCTAGGTGTCCAATAGGATCGCCTGTCCTTTCAGCCAATCGGGTGAAGGGTATCAGACCCACTTCCCTATTGGCCAGGAGGAGGATGAACGTTGCAACAGCGAATATTCATTTTCTGTTGCAATCACTAATCAGTGCTTCAAAAAACACACCCCTGCCATAGGAATTCATGCGTCACGGCATCCTGAAAGGAGTGGGGCGCATGGATAGGGAGGACAGCGGCGGTGGATGGGGGGGTGGCGCCCGTGCCCCCCTTGGACGGGCCACTCCTGAAAATGACTGACCTCTGCAAAAAAGTCTGTAGAGATCTGTGTGTTCCTAAAATATGTGCCATGTACTCAAAATCACTGTGTGGAGTTGTAAAAAAAAACCTTTAGAAATGGACGTATAGATCACACGGTAGTAGTAAGTGTAAAAGGAAAGAAAGGAAAGAGGGGTGTTGGTTTCAATAACCTTACAAACTACACTACAGGGATAATATAATATAGCATAGTTCAGAATCCGAAAATGTGAGTCTCTAGCTTGGAAATCTTCTGCTTTTTCAATAATAATAATCATAATTATAAGAAGAAAGATGCCAATGGCAAATGAGAAGGTTGAAAGAAGAAAAACAGTTAAATAACTGAGCCGGATGTTGAAACAGTTAAGAAATGACTCTTACAATGTTAGTGTGGTGTATGGAACTACCCTTAAATTTTTATGTATACAGGGCTAGATCTAGGGGGGGGGGGTGCTTAGTCATGTCCCCCCAGGTCTCTGGGAGTGCATCCACTGATCTATGACCAAGTGTTATGCAGACAGTTAAAGTAAGGAGGCACACTGATGGGCACAGTCCATGTAAGGGGGCACTGCGATGGGGACACGTGATAAAAAGTGGCACTATTATGGGGGTAACTTATGATATATAAGGGGCACTCTGATGTTGACAATTGATGTAAGGGGGAAATCTGATGGGGACACTGATGTAAGCGAGTGCTCTGATGTGGACTTTGATGCAATGGGGTGCTCTGATTGGGACACCTAATCTAAGGGGACACTCTGATGGTGACATCTGATGTAAGGGGATACTCTGATAGGGACATCTGATGTAAGGAGATACTCTGATGGAGGCTATGATGTAAGGTGGGGCTCTGATTGGGGCACATAATGTAAGGGGACATTCTGACGGGGAAATCTGATGTAAGGGGGTACTCTGATATGGACATCTGATGTAAGGGGATACTCTGATGGGGACATCTGATGTGAAAATGTACTCTGATGGGGACTATGATGTAAGGTGGGGCTCTGATTGGGGCATCTGATGTAAGGGGACATTCTGATGGGGACATCTGATGTAAGGGGACATTCTGATGGGGACATCTGATGTAAGGGGGTATTTTGATATGGACATTTGATGTAAGGGGATACTCTGATGGGGACAGCTGATGTAAAAAGTTACTCTGATGGGGACTTTGATGTAAGGGGTCACTCTGATGGAGACCCTGATGTAAAGTGGGGCATCTGATATAAGGGGGCACAAGTTCTGTTTAATTACCCTAATCTAATGACAGCATAATGCATACTAGTGTTTCCCAAGTCATGACACTGTGTGACAGACTGTCAGTAACTCACGCGCAGTTTTGACATTATGCCCCCTTACTTTTTTTCTGCACCCTCAGATTAGATAGGCTATATCTGGCCCTGCATGTATATCTCTTCCCTTTCATATGAAGGTGTCATGCTGCATCAGTGCAATCTAAATAGGCGCTGAATGAATTTCAGTCAAATTAACAGAATAGGTGGTTGCAGGGTTCAGTAATCAGTTTTCAGTGCCATCAGGTGCATTCTGTGTATTAGCAGCCACAATCCAAAAAAAAGATGCAAACATGCAATATAATTACCAGTGCATTGTTTTTAGGCTCCATTCTAACCAACAGTTCTGCTCATTTAAAGGGTCCCCTCTCTCTTTTATATAGGAAACTTTGTGTTTTAAATAAAGCTTTGTATGGAGCAAATGTGTCAGAGGGTGGGGTAATGCAGGATGTGAGCGGTGATTCTGGTTAATTAATGTATTTATTATTTATTTCAGGTACTTATATAGCGCTGTCAATTTACACAGCGCTTTACATATACATCGTACATTCACATCAGTCCCTACCCTCAAGGAGCTTACAATCTAAGGTCCCTAACTCACATTTATACATATACTAGGGCCAATTTAGACAGGATCTAATTTACCTACAGCATGTCTTTGGAGTGTGGGAGGAAACCGGAGTACCCGGAGAAACCCACGCAGGCACAGGGAGAACATGCAAACTCCAGGCAGGTAGTGTTGTGGTTGGGATTCGAACCAGCAACTCTTTTGCTGCTAGGCAAAAGTGCTATCCAATACACCACTGTGTCATAAAGCAGTAAAAGAATGTGGTGTGTGGTTTCCATAGGTTGGATATAATTTTTCCCCCATTCTAAAGCTAAATTTAAAAAAATATCTAATTTTAATAGAGCTAATGCCCTTGCAGTATTGTTAAGGGTTTATGCAGAGATTTGTAAGCATTTTATATGCCTAGCGTATATTTCGTGGCTCTTTCCTGAACCTGGGGGGGCCACAGTTACCGCACACATCTAGCAATTCATTCAAAACCACCAATACTTCTCTGCATCAGCATTTACTCACACTTTTCTGAAGAAGAGTCACTATGTACAAGAGTATGGCTGTATACTGTATACAGTGCGACATTGCCACTAGTACTGAGAGCATGTTCAGAGTTTGCACATGCCCAAAATATGCATATATCTACGACCCAAGAAGGGTCATCAGGACTTTGTAATATACAGTAAGTAATTCATAACGTGATTGATAAGGGAACCTTGAAGATCACTTATTGCCTCCCCTTTGGCAGATAGGCCCCAAGCAGCTGTATAAACTCTGATAGAATTAGTGCAGACAAAGGGTCAAAGAAACAGAGGAGGAAGTTTAGTATATGCGTTGGAAAGAAGATGGAAGATTTTTGTCTGAATAACTATAATAAACTTTTTCCATACTCAACATTCTCATTTTAGGTTATTTATTACTGTATATAGATTAATGCAAAGCCTTATGAGGATAGATAAGATGAATGAAGCACAATGAGCTAGGCTGTTAGACCATATTTACTATGTTCCTCTTTACTCAACCTGCAGACATTAAGGACATAAAAGAAAATACTTAAAAAGTATGTTTCGGGTTAAAACAACACAAAGGCTTTCTGGGTATTTTCATAATGTATTGTAGCCCTAAGTGGAAAGACAGGTGTACTTTTAAAAGGGGGGATAAAGTGTTTCTTATTAGCATTGCCTATTACTGTATTAGAGACAGCATATTGAAAAAACAGATGTCGCTTTGCTGTTTAGCTTCCACTTGACTTCAGCCTGCTACCTATGACAACCAACAAGACACAGACCTTTAATCATTCAGCAATAAAGAATATGGTACGATCGCTGCTTTGTGTTTTCTTAATAAAACACTAATCTAAGAATCATAAATGCTTTACTAGACAAAGGGATGCGTGCAAAAGGATAACATTAAATGGCAAATTCAATAAAACATACCAATATCAGTTACAGAACTCTAGTATAGACAACATGTGCAGAAAACCTGTATGGAACAGATACATTGTTTGTCTTAAAGTGATATTAAAGCTTCAGCTTTACAAAAAAAAAAACAAATAACAAACAAAACAAACATGTCATACTCACCTGCTCTGTGCAGTGGTTTTGCACAGAGCATCCCTGATTCTCTTCTTCCCAGGTCCCCCGCCAAAGCTCCTGGCTCCTCCCCCTTGACCAGTGCCCCCAATAACAAGCTGTTTGCTATGGGAGCACTGGTGCATGCTCGCTCCCAAGCCCAGCTGTATGCGTCCATAAGGCCCCCACCCCTTGTTCTCTCCTCATTGGCCCACTAGCTTTGATTGACAGCAGTGTGAGCCAATGGTTCAGACTGCTGTGTCAGCCAATGAGGAGAGAGAGACCTGGGACAGCAAAGGCTCATGTGCACATCACTGGATCAAGAGGAGTCTCAGGTGAGTATTAGGGGTGACCTTGGGGGGAGCAGCACACAACCACTTTTAAATCAATCTTTAACAAATGCAGCCAGATACATTTTGAAGAGTATAACTTTAAAGACAGAATGTTATTTCTCAAAAAGCAACAATATGGTCAGTTTACCTAAAATTTATATTTTTTTGTAGATGCTGGATAATTAAACCACTAAACACTTTACTGGTGGGATTTCTGAACTTGAGTTCCTGGGTCTGTACACCTAAGCTCATTACAAGGAATCCCAATCTACCTGTTAGATTTTCCATTTATTTCACATTCTGCAGAATGCAACAGGAGATCATTAACAAGTGAGCCAGAACACCCACAACTCCCACATGGACAGGGAACTATGATAAAGCAATCTTGCTATAGGGGTATTCAAGACATGTACTAAAAAAGGGCTGTCTTGGCCCAACAGGCTCAATTTATAACTAAAATTTCACTTTTGGAATGACTGGTTCATTACCGACCATAAAATGTTAGGAAACAAACTGGTCAAATAAAAGGCTCTCATTAAATACAGTCAGCATTGCATGTGGGACTGCAAGGAATGTAGTCCCCATTCACAGACCTAGGGAATAGGGCAGGGTATTTATGCAGTATAGCCTATGTTTAATCCAAAGATAAATAGCGTATATAGTCAGTGACATCCAGCTCATATTTTCATGCTACTTTTCCATGTTCTACTGCACCTCTGAGTATAACTGTCTACATTCAAAATAGCAGACAGTTTGTTGTGGATTGTACCATCATGGCATCTGCCAAGGGTCAGAGCAACCACCCATTTCTGTGGTTTCATGTACTGTCCCTGAGCATGTGCAACTGTTTAATCGAGGAGAGGCAGCCAACTTCCCTATAGGGAAATCACTGTTCCTTCTGTACTAACAAGGCTGTTTACCATGTCACAGCCCACACACTGTCCAATGTTGCCTGTGATTTAAACAGTGGACACAAAAAGAATGCTTAGCAAGGTGTTTATTGTGAAAAAACACATTGTTACCATCTGCAATCCTTGAAATAGGCTTTATCACAAAACAGCTTATTTAGGGATATTGTCCTACATTAGGTAAAGTTGTTAAAACTTGAAAAGACGTTTCACATTCCCATTACCTTTCATCAATAAAAGGTATAATTTGCAGTGTACAAATACATCTGACTACATTGTTCTATGCCAAAGGTTAAAGAAGAACGCCAAGCCAAACAAAAACAACAGTTTCTTATGTCAAAGCTTTTTAGATCTCTATATAGCCTATCATCAATTTTGTCTGCCATTTTTAAGGATGGGAAGTCTGCTTGTATACTGACTAGCTGATTTTCTACACTAGACAACCCTTATTATTTTTACACTGGATTTATATAGCACCAACAGTTACACCACACTTTACAATGTAAATGTAGACAACAGATTTGTAATACAATTCAATTAAAGATGGTTCAGTGGTCCCTGCTTGGGCAAGTAATACAAAATGTAATAACTGCATGGGGATTAGTTAATGGAGAAAGTAAGCTTATGATTGCTAGGTAGAGGATGGATAGGCCTCCTTGTAGAAATTAATTCTTAGGCAACACCTAAAGGTGGACAGATTGGGAGATAACTGTTAGAGTAGGGAGTTCCTGGGCAGGGTAGAGGCTATGGAGAAGTCCTGGAGGTGAGCATGGGAAGAGGTGAAAGGGGACTGGACCAGCAAGTCTTGGGAGAAGTGAAGAGGATGGTTTGGGCAAGATTATTAGATGAGGCTGGTGATGTAGCTGGATGGCAGAGTTGTGGATGGCTTTGTATATAGTTGTTCGTATTTGGAATTGTATTCATTGGGCAAGCAAAAGCCAGTGGATGCAATGGCAGAGAGGGGTAGCAGACACTGAATGGTTGGTAAGCTGGGTGAGTTTGGCAACGGCATTGATGATAGACGGAAGAGGGACTGAACCCATACATTTTTATTGGAAAGCAAAAGTAGGTTTACATTATTCTTCAACAAATTGTCAAAATGGTCATTATAAGATACAGACATCAGGGTAACAGTTGTAAATATATTGTACAGGCATATATAAAAATGAGTAAACCATAAGAAAGAGAGTGGAGTAGGTGTGGGGAGAAAAGAGAGGGAAAGGGCAGAAGAGTCGAGGGGGGGGATTGAAGAAGATAGGGTTATAGGGGGTCAGGGGTGGTTTGCTGAATGAGATTGCATTGAGTTTGGTTTAGTAGAGATTTGTACCTATCTGTGGTGCAGAAGTGATTCCAGCAAGCCCATGTATTTGAGAATTTAGCTGGGCAGTCTCGGGCTAGATATCAATTCCTCCATTTCTGCGATTTTTCCAACACGTTGAAGCCATTCAGGGATGGGCAGAACTCCAATGAAGAGGTATGCACATTTTGGCTGCATTAATTAAGGGAGGGATCAGTGTTTTGCGATATTGATGTGCTGATATGCCTGAGTAGTGGAGGAGAAATTGTGGAAATTTGTGCTATTAGATCTCTAATTTGTGTCCAGTATGGTTAGATAAGGGGACATGACCACCATTTATGTAGTAAGGTACCTGGCTCTCTGGAGCACCTTCAGCATTTGTCAGAGAGAGTGTGATTGCATTTGTTTAGCAGTACAGGGATTCTGTACCAGCGAGTCAGGACCCTATACTTAATTTCCCGGATCAAGACATTTAACCACTTCCCGACTGCGTGCCGCATATTAACTGCTGCACTGTGGCGCTGTCCCGCAAATCGCCATATGTAAGCAGCGATTTGCGCGTGCGCAGCTAGCGGGCGGGAGCGCACCGCCCGCAGTGTGTTCTCATGCCCGCCGCACTCTGCAGGAGTGTACCCGTGGTTCGGGCAGACCCGATGTCCGCCGGCGAGCTGCGATGACCCGCCAGAGAGAAAGACCGGGGAACCGCCAATGTAAACACGGCGGTTCACCGTACTGTCAGTGGACATGTAAGAGATCTACTGATCCCTGTCACTGGGATCAATTAGATCGCTTATGCCCCTGACAGCCCAGCCCCCTCACAGTTAGAACACACCTAGAGAACACCGTTAATCCCTAGATCTCCCCCTGCAGGTTAATCAGTGGATATTTAAATTTTTGATCGCTGTATAAATGTCATTGGTCCCAAAAAAGTGTCAAAAATGTCTGACATGTCCGCCCTAATATCAAAGTCCCAATAAAAATCGCAGATCGCCGACATTACCAGTAAAAAAAATAAAAATGTAAAAATGCCATAAATTAATTCTCATGGTTTGTAAATGCGGCAACTTTTTCGCAAACCAAATCAATAAATGCTGATTGCAATTTTAGGAAGAATATAAATTGGCCAAAACCGATGAATACATTTATTTTTTATATATTTTTTTGGATTTGTATTTTAGCAAACAGTAAAAAATATTGTTTTTTTTGCAAAATTGTCGCTTTTTTTTTGTTTATATCGATGATCAGAAATGACGCAGAGGTGATCAAATATGACCAAAAGAAAGCTCTATTTGTGGGAAAAAAAGGACCCAAATTTTGTTTGGGTACAACGTTGCACGACCGCGCAATTGTCCGTTAATGCGACGCAGTGCTGACTCGCAAAAAGTGCTCTGGTTCTACAGTGGGAAATACTTCCAGGGTGAAGGGGTTAAAGAACCTATATTTGTGATTGTAGATATGCGTTCCCATTGTTCCTCCGTCAATTCAGTTTGCAGATCTCTCTCTCAATTTAGGCAGGTCTTAGTAGGCTTCATTAGACTATAAGAGGAGAGAATGTTATAGATAGTGGAGATCACATGTTGTTGCGAACTAGATTGGATACAAAGCTGTTCAAAGAGAGTGAAGGGACATGAAACTGAGGAATTACGGTTGGTTTCTCTGAAGAAGTGCCGCACTTGAAATTATGTTCAAAGAGGAAAGGGGTGATTCATCTCATTGGTTGGTAGGGAAGAACAGGCTAGTAATGTGCCTTCTTGAAAGAATTGATGGGCAAGTATCTCTGTATGTTGCCATGTGTCTGTAAAGAATTGTGCGGACATACCGGGGGGAAAAGCTGGTTTGAGGTTTACAGGTGTGAGGGTCCTGGGATTAGATGACAGGGGGGGGGGCTAAGCAGGCTTCTCTAAAGCAAAGGAGTGTTGCGTTAATGAGTGGGTGTTCTTTATAGGTCGAGGACAAGTGATGTGTCAAGGTCCATGAAATTGATCGTATTGGTAGGGGAGAGAAGGAGTCTTCGAGGTGAACCCAGTCTTTGTGGTGGCCATGTACTGCCCAGTCTACTATTCTGGAGAGGTGGCATACCCAGTAGTATTTCTTAAGGTCGGGGAGACCAATGCCGCCTTACATTTTGGGTTTCATCAGTTGGCTATAAGATATTCTGGGTCTTTTCTGTTTTCACAAAAATCTAGTACATAATCTTTTATATGGCTGAAAAAAGGTCTGGGGGAGTTTAATAGGGATAGTTTGTAGAATATATAGGAGGATATTCATCTTTAAGATTGCCGCCCTACCATACCATGAAAATTGGGGCTTGTTCCATTTGTCTAAGTCATTGGCAATAATTTTGAGAATGATTAGATAGTTTAGGGGGAATATGTTTGAGAACTTTACGGTTAGGTAGATTCCAAGATACTTGATCTTGTCTTGGACCCATTGGAAGGGGAAGTTATTCTTACATTGCTTTACTGTGTCCCGGGGAGGGTAATTTTTAGGACGTGGGATTTGGTAAAATTGATTTTGAAGTTGGAAATATATTGAAAGCATTTAAACTCTTTCAAGAGTGAACCCTTATTTAGGATTAATGCCAGACAATTTGACAGCTATCACATGATGAGAACGAGAAGTAACTCCTTACATTTTGGGTATGTCAAAATATGTATGAGGACAGGCGTGAGGACACCACGTATGGCAAGTCATTTGTTATTTTAGCTAAAATTGCATTTGGGTTGTTTTATGTGGTCAGCTCATATGCAAGTAGTGCTTAGTGTTCTTTTTTATGATAATCCTCTTCTCCCAGTAATTTGTTAAAAATAAGTCGAATCATGAAACCTCAGCTGTTTCATTTAAGTAGACATCTCATTTCTCACTAGTGATTACACAGTACGACATCCTTACTGGAAAGGTTGCATAAAATTTACATAATGACAATTTAAGCCACCAAAAACACTGCTATATATATATATTTATACAGTAAAAACAGCCACTACCGACTAAAGTGGCACATTGTAATTATTTCTGTTATCCATTCTATGTTCATGCCATGCTGATGCAAACCAAAATTTAAAAATATGCAAAGAAAGCCACATAATGTGACACTGCAATGCCTATGAATAATGTTTTGCATCTACAGAAGAAAAAAAGTAAAAATAACCTATAATTAAAATAGCATACGGCGCTCACTATCCCTGAATAACAGAAAATGGAAACTAAATGATTAGAATGTTGTTCTGGTTGCCTAAAATCTGTGATAATATTATAAAATATGTATTATTGATTTAAACAGTTGAGACACTTACAGGAGGGCCACGGGGTCCTATGACAGACATGCCCGGTTCTCCTGGAGCGCCCTGCAGAAAGACAGTAGATAGAAAGGAAAGGATTTAAAAAAAAAAAAAAACAGAGAAAGAGGAAAGTCACAAAGGCAAAGGAGGATCTAGAAAAATAGTATGTGAAATAATATTTAAAATGGTAAAAGGAGTAAAATTCTAAGATTGTTTCAAATGGTTAGGAAAGCTTTCAGATTTCCATTGCTGCCTTGTTCCCGCTGGGGTCATTCAACCCTTCTATGGGGTGATTTACTAAAATTGGCACACACAGAATCTGGTGTGTCTGTGCAAAGTACCCAATCACCTTACAGGTTTTATTGTCAAAGCTTAATTGAACATGATGAAGTTAGAAGCTGATTGGTTACTATGGACAGCTGCACCAGTTTTAGTAGTTCTCTTATGTGTCCTGGTGATCATTATCACTGGAACAGAGTGTGAGATGAAATTTCCCCTCATTATAGAGAAATTTCCTTTCACTTTCTGCCTTGTCTTGTGGACAGCAAGTGGGACATCTCCCTAGTAGAACATACAGAGCAAAAACAAGAAAGAAAAAAAACCTTCCTTGCTCTATCCAAAGCTAAAAAAAATAATGGTTAAATAGATTTGGGAAACCATTTATTAATTTTTCAAGGTCAGGGAGTAATGTAATAAAGGAATAGCGCTATAATCAGTTTTTAGAAAAATTCCTTCCTATATTAAATCTTCTTTGCTTATGAATGAGAATTTATAGTGTAAATACAGTAGCTTCACCTTACTTACTCAGCTCAGTCTTTACTCCTTTAGTAAATCCACTCCAGTGAATTAAGCTTCCATTGGGGATAACAAACAGACACTAACTATAAGGATATAATATTTTCTTTAAAATGCATCAGAATTACGTTTTAGTGAAAAAGTTGCACAACTGACTCGGCATAACCATTGGCAGTAATTAGAAATCACCCGCTGTGTATCAAAAACGGAATGATTATGAGTGAATGGTAGTCTCAACACGTTGAAAAAGTGATTTTGCATTAAGACTACGTAAAAT
>BLSH010336072.1:762009-784502 GCA_018402905.1 Glandirana rugosa | reverse complement strand
GGTAGAAATACATCTCGTTGGTAAGAAAAAAAGTCTAGGAGTCTCTCAAGAAACGGTACCTCAAGGTACAAGTTGAAGGTCACTGGTCATACTCTCTCACTCTCACTATTGTGGTTTAAATTGTGTGGACGAGGGGTCAGTGTGGACTCTGGAATTGTGATTGTTCAGTGTAGCTTGTATAACAGTGTAAATTTGCTGTCCCCTCAAAATAACTCAACACACAGCCATTAATGTCTAAACCGCTGGCAACAAAAGTGAGTACACCCCTAAGTGAAGAGGTCCACATTGGGCCCAATTAGTCATTTCCCCTCCCCGGTGTCATGTGACTTGTTAGTGTTAAGGTCTCAGGTGTGACTGGGGAGCAGGTGTGTTAAATTTGGTGTTATCACTCTCACTCTCTCATACTGGTCACTGGAAGTTGAACATGGAACTCCATGGCAAAGAACTCTCTGAGGATCTGAAAAAAAGAATGGTTGCTCTACATAAAGATGGCTTAGGCTATAAGAAGATTGCGAAGACCCTGAAACTGAGCTGCAGCATGGTGGCCCAGACCATACAGCAGTTTAACAGGACAGGATCCAATCAGAACAGGCCTTGCCATGGTCAAAGAAGTTGAGTGCATGTGCTCAGTGGCATATCCAGAGGTTGTCTTTGGGAAATAGACATATGAGTGCTACCAGCATTGCTGCAGAGGTTGAAGGGGTGGAGGGTCAGCCTGTCAGTGCTCAGACCATACGCCACACACTGCATTAAATTGGTCTGCGTGGCTGTCATCCCAGAAGGAAGCCTCTTCTATGGTCATCCCAAAAGGAAGCCTCTTCTATGATGCACAAGAAAGCCCACAAACAGTTTGCTGATGACAAGCAGACTAAGGACATGGATTAATGGAACCATGTCCTGTGCTTATTTGGTTCAGATGGTGTCAAGCGTGTGTGGCGGCAACTAGGTGAGGAGTACAAAGACAAGTGTGTCTTGCCTACAGTCAAGCATGGTGTTGTGAGTGTCATGGTCTGGGGTTGCATGAGTGCTGGCGGCACTGGGGAGCTACAATTCATTGAGGGAACCATGAATGCCAACATGTACTGTGACATACAGAAGCAGAGCATGATTCCCTCCCTTCGGAGACTGGGCCGCAGGGCAGTATTCCAACACTATAACAGCCCCAAACACCCTCCAAGACAACCACTGCCTTGCTAAAGAAGTTGAGGGTAAAGGTGATGGACTGGCCAAGCATGTCTCCAGACCTAAACCCTATTGAGCATCTGTGCGGCATCCTCAAACGGAAGGTGGGGAAGTGCAAGGTCTCTAACATCCACCACCTACGTGATGTCGTCATAAAGGAGTGGAAGAGGACTCCAGTGGCAACCTGTGATGCTCTGGTGAACTCCATGCCCAAGAGGGTTAAGGCAGTGCTGGAAAATAATGGTGGCCACACAAAATACTGACACTTTGGGCACAATTTGGACATTTTCACTTAGGGGTGTACTCACTTTTGTTGCCAGCAGTTTAGACATTAATGGCTGTGTGTTGAGTTATTTTGAGGGAACAGCAAATTTACACTGTTATAGAAGCTGTACACTCACTACTTTACATTGTAGCAAAGTGTGATTTCTTCAGTGTTGTCACATGAAAAGATATAATAAAATATTTTTAAAAAATGTGAGGGGTGTACTCACTTTTGTGAGATACTTTATATAGTTTATTTAACTGGTGTTGAGGCATGAGAGGAAGGAAAGTGAGTAACAAGCTTTTCAATACTTAGAAGTAGGTGACTATAGAATCAATTCATAACAGAGAGCGGATATTGATATTTGCGTCTAAAGATGCCCTGTGGGAGGGGCAAAATGCGTTAGGTGGGGATTTATGGTGCTATCACATCTGGCCAGTGCTTTTGTGAGTGTAACTTGTTTTTAAAATTTGAATTATAATAAAAGATGGCATTAGGCTATGCCAATCTCTTTATGATCCTATCTATATAAAAATGGATATCCATCATTGAACCCTGCCACTACAATAGAGAAGCAGAGGATTGAGGAATATAAAGCTCAAGATCAGGATATTCTCATAAAAATGCATAGTGACTTTTAAATGTTTAGAGTCAACAACTGTTGGTGAAAGGGGGAACACAGGAGGGGAGCACAGCACTGTGGTTCCTGCACCGTGAAAATTATCTGCACGTTTACACTTTATTGTAAGGACTGCATTAATCTTAAAGTGTTACTAAACCAACAACAGCAAAATCAGTCTGTATAGCATGTTTGTTATACTCACTGTGGCTCCTAAGGGGTTAATCCTCTGCATTGTGTAAAAAAGGCTGTTTGATCCTGTCTTCTCTGATCCTCCTCTTCTTCCACTGTCCCTATTTAATCTGCTGATAGAACAGAGCCTTGGCGGCACTCTACGCATGCTCGGTTTGGTGTGTATTGCTAGAGAGTTTTTTTTGTTTGGGAGGGTGCATGTGATCAGCACAGGCCAATCAGCACCCTGCAGACTGAAGGTCAGGCATCATGCAGCCTCATGGGACATTGAGAGGAGAAGGAAAACTCCTCCTACAAGCTTTAACCAGTGCTTGGCCGGACACTGATAGAAGTCACACGATATATACTGCTGATGAGAAAAAGGTATTTAGCAGTTTATATTTACTAAAATAATTGCATTCCCATGTTCTGTGTGCTGTTGGAGACCAGATATAGTGAATGCAGGGTCCTGGGTTTAGTAACAATTTCACTTGAATTGGACTTTTTATACACATTCATTTTATAATTGTATATGTATTACTCATTTAAGGAAGGGCAGCGCTGTGGATTTGTGTATTATCATCTCTGCAGGGGTTTGTCCTCTGCAACAGCAGCTGTCCTAGAGAAAACTTGATATAATTTATTACTTTTTTTCTCACTATTTAATTGTTTTAAACATGTTGATTGTATTCACTAGAGTGACCACAATGTGGGTATATAGGAAATAATTAAATACAGAAAAATACAAATTAATGCAGTTGAGCTTACAAATAGGGCTAAAGATGCACTCCTCACCCCCATATATATATAGTTTATTTAACTGGTGCTGTGACATGAGAGGAAGGGAAGTGAGTCATATGTTCTTCCATACTTACAAGTACTGGATAGTTTCTTCTTTCCTACAAATCAATGGAGTGTCGGGAGTGAAGGAAAGGTGATTACAGGACCAATTTATAACAGAGAGCAGATATTGATATTCGTTGTCTGTTATGCGCTGGAATATTACTCAATACTGTGGCCTGCATTTCGTAGCCCTTTCATAAAATGCAGGCCATGGTACTGAGCTGCAGAACTTCATGGAGTTCTCTCTCTTAACGCTATTGGGGAGAACTGGTCAAGGTATTTTAACAGGTCACACGACAGGGCTCTCCTTCCGGATTTTTTTTTTACATCTTCTATTCATTTTATTGCACTCTGCCAGCTTCAAAGTCCCAAAGCAAGCGGAACTCAATGCACATTTGTCAAGCACATTGCTGTTTTTTATAAATGTGGGGATTTTTTTTTTGTTAAGCAGCAGAATGGCCAAGGTACTACCATACAGCTGTTTTTTAGTTCCTAAATAATATACCTGCCTATGTCTGCCTGAAGATTTGTCAGTTACAGGCATGAAACTACTCTAAACCAGAACCTTTCAATCAAATGAAAAACATTTCTAAGTTTGTAGGCTGCTTCTCATTTCCTACATGTGTCAAAACATGTTAGTGTTCAACAACATTCATCAATGCCAGTAAAAGGGCGGACTGGGCCTTGTTCCTGAGGTTTTTTTTCTGTAATATCATTTCTTTCCAGGGCGTCAGAATGATTTCATTGAGTTGTGCATCATATCTAGAGGGATAAAATGACTATAGCCTGTCACAATACCATGATAATCCACTAAGGCAGGGATATGCAATTAGCGGACCTCCAGCTGTTGCAAAACTACAAGTCCCATCATGCCTCTGCCTCTGGGCGTTATGCTTGCGGCTGTCAGAGTCTTGCTATGCCTCATGGGATTTGTAGTTCTGCAACATCTGGAGGTCCGCTAATTGCATATCCCTGCACTAAGGCATCAGTGTGGACATTTAAATGTAAATACAGCCCACAGGCAGGTATTTCCTGGGTTATAGAATGCAGCCTATCACTGAAAAGCATGCATCAGTGATATTACTAGTATTTATTGACCTGACATTAGAAATATTGCTTCTATAATTCTATTGCTTTTATAATTCTATTGCTTTTATAATAGCTTCATACATTGTGTGTCTGTGCAAGCATATTAGTGGAAGTGTGCTCTGCCCTTCCTAAATAAACACAGTTAAGTGATTTAAGCTTTATCTGGTCTTCTTGGTGATTTGCTTGCCTTCTGGTGAAACAAAAACCTAATGGCTTAACAGGACCCAGGGATATATCTTCACAAAATCCCTCTTAAGAGCAGACTTGAGCCATTCTTTAGTGCAGTAATGAGGCAATGCTGCAAGAGGTGTAAGATGGTCCTCTCCAAACCAGACACAGGTTATCAGGGTTTCCTTATTATAGGCCAGGAAGTAACAAATTCGAAGAATTAAAAACATGTGACAGCCTGAACAGTTGGGTTAAAGGCATTCCAATACCTAGAAATGAAGGCACTTGCAAATAATTGCTATAATTCCTAAGTAAAGCCTACAACTGTGAGAATCTGGATTTGTACAGCTTATATTTCTTAGCACTCTGGAGACATCTTTTAAAGGGTCTGAGTGCTTGGTCAAGATTAAAGATGTCCAATGTAATTTAGACATTTGGGTCTAGTCACTGTCTTCATGAGAACATGACAAACACAGCTATGTTGGTCTATTTAGAAGTTCAAACAATAATTATTACTTGCTTAAAAAGTGTTTTATCTGATTTTCTGTTCCCAAATGTCTCATTTCGAGAGACCGTCTCTCCTTTGAAACCAAATCCCTCTGTCCCTCTTTCCTCCTCAGTTGTCCTTCTTTTTGGTCTGATGTATGGCTCTAAAGAAAGATGTAGTTTAACCGCTTGCTGACCAGCCGCCGTCGTTTAACGGTGGCAGGTTGGCTCTCCTGTGCAAAATCGTTGAACCTGTACAATGGCTCGTGCAGGCGCAGTTGCGGGCGGGAATGCGACAGTGGCGGTGCACACTCGCCCCCACTGAGCGTGCCCGTGGGTCGGACGGTCTCGATATCCGCCTGTGACCCGCGATTGCCTTCCACAGAGGCAGAATGTAAACAAGGCAGATCCCCGTTCTAACTGGGAACATGACAGTGATCTACTGTACCCAGTGATGGGGAACAGTTAGATCTGTTATGTCCCTGCCAGCCCAGCCCCCACACAGTTAGAACACACTGTGGGAACACACTTAACCCCTTGATCGCCCCCTAAAGTTTACCCCCTTCCCTGCCAGTGACATTTATACAGTAATCAATGGCTATTTTTAGCTCTGATCACTGTATAAATGTCATTGGTTCCAAGAAAGTGTCAAAAGTGTCCGATCTATCCGCTGCAATGTCACAATCCCGATAAAAAACGCAGCCGCCATTACTAGTAAAAAAATAAAAATAAAAATGCCATAAATATATCCCCTATTTTGTAGACTTTTGCGCAACCCAATCAATATACGCCTATTGCGATTTTATTTACCAAACATATGTAGAAGAATACATATCGGCCTAAACTGATGAATAAATGTGTTTTTTTTAATATTTTTTTTGGATATGCATTATAGCAAAAAGTTAATTTTTTCTCAAAATTGGTGCTTTTTGTTTGTTTATAGCACAAAAAATAAAAAATGCAGAGGTGATCAAATACCACCAAAAGAAAGCTCTATATGTGTGAAAAAAAAGGATGTCAATGTTGATTAGGTACAACATCGCACGACCGCACAATTGTCAGTTAAAGCGACACAGTGCCGAATCACAAAAAATTGCCTGGTCATTGAGGGGGCAAAGCCTTTCGGGGCTGAAGTGGTTAACTATCAAAATTGTTTTACTAACCTTTTAACGCTTGCATTTCTTATTTGAATAAGCCAGTAAAATGGAAAAAATGTGGTAAAAAGCACTGGATTTAGTCAATCATTTTGCAAATTTTAATTCTTCATGGTCTGAGCAACTGGGGGCATTGAAGGGGTTGTGTCTTTTGCCTACATACTTCAAACTAAAGAGTGCCCCTGTTTCACATTTCTTTTGCATCTCAGAAAGTTGGGATGTGGGTACATTTTTCTTTGACTGTGATACTTGTACAGCAGTGTTACCGTATACAGGGGGTCTTGTTGATCACAATACCTATCCATTGACAAAACCACTTGCATCAACACTGTTGGTTTGGAGTACTCCTCTTACCAGAAGCCTTTTTCTCAGTCTCAGCCAAGCACTGCCTGTAACGCTGAGGCTATAACTGATGTTGCCTGTCATAGCCCTAATTATGGATGCAGCCTGTGCAATCTTCCGTGAAAAACAGACTAGCAGCAGGTATAGGGTTGCCACCCTATCCCTTTAAACCGGAACACATATAAATTACACAGGTTCTGAGGCTAATTTAATGTAGATATGGCACCAAGTGAATTTAATTATCACCTTAATCAGCCACAGAACCTGTGTAATTAATATGTGTTCGGGTTTTAGGCCTCATACACACGGGCGTTTTATAATAAATAAGCAAAACGCCAGGTCCGACGTTTTTTAAAAAATCGGCGTTTTTTGCGGCGTTTTGCATCGGCGTTAGCGAGCGTTAGTGAGCGTCGGCGTCAATAGGCGTTTTTTTAAAAAAAATCAGTCCTCTGCTATTTTTCAACCTAAAAACGCCGGCGTCGAAAAACGCTTGTTAACGCCGGTACGGCGTTAGCGGGCGTTAGCAAGCGTTAGTGAGCGTTTTGCCAATTGGCGTCAAAAAACGCCAAAATGCTACAGCTACAGAACGCGATGGTCCCGCGTTCTAAAAACAGCTCACTAACGCCGACGCCCTCTACTGCTCACTAAGGCCGGCGTTTTTAGAAGGCCATTGAATAACATGGAGAGCTGCAAAAAACGCCTACAAACGCCGGCGTGCAAAACGCCCGTGTGTATGAGGCCTAAAGGGATGAGGTGGCAACTCTAAGCAGGTAGTGTCACCAATACATTCAGTATTACAGGTGTTGCCCTGCCATAACCTTGGAGGTTTTGTTTCCCCTAACTTGTGAATTCTGAGATTTTATCTGTTGTGTTCTATTAACTGCATAATTGATTCAAAGTGGTAAAACTTTTAATTACTTATACAGTATATTGTAAGTCTATATTTAAAAATCTTGTAAAAAGATCAGCTACAATTTGAACCACAACAACTAGCACAAGACTAGATGACAAATACGTATTTAATTTACATCAGTTTTAATATATTTAAGCGTTTAGAGATTTACATATCTGAATCGTAGCTGTGTACATATTCATGCTGCTATACTGCCATAGATCAAGACAGAAAAAACATTCGGACATTATAATGATTATTTGATAGGGAGAACCCAACAAATCAAGCATTGGGTGCCATGATTTTGCTTTGTTTTCATATTTTGCTAATTATTTTTAACATAAAGAATATGACCATCAGCTTTATAATTTGAAGAATATTTCTGTTAATATATTATACAGTGTCTAGTCAACTACAAACAAGACTTAGAAAGCCAATAGTCAGTAAATGGACCAATTTCATCAAAAGATGCAATAGATTTCAGCATGACTTTCAATAACTGGACAGAGCAGGGGGCATGTAAATGTGTTTAAAGTGTTATGTTAGCAGTCTTTAGCAACAAACTGTAATTCTCTGATTCAGCATTTCCTTTAAAAGGGAAATGATCCATCCATCACAGTCATGCGGTAAAATGATGAGACAGCTAGAGAAGAACTACAATAGAATTGGTGGTTTGTCAAATGAGGTTTTCACAGGCAAATTTCTTATGTTGCATCATGATCATCATCAGTGAGAGATCTGCCTGCTATATAGCCAGCCCAAAACATGAACATGTTGCAAATGCAATTGAAATCTTTTAGCTCTTTTAGCTTTTTTGGCTTAATTGTCAAAGTACAATTATGGGCAAAATAGAAAATGACATATTATGCAGTCTGCCACTTGCATTAACTCATCAGTTTAGTTTTTTTTAGTTCACCTGTTGATTTTCCAAGTAGATCTGTTATTGTTTTGTTTCCTGTAAGTGGCAGACATTGCTATTGCTTCTGCAGTGAAATCACACAGCACTGTTGTCTCCCTGCAGGACAGGGTAGGCTTAGATGGACAAGTTGCTTTAAACTGACTTTACGTTGGAGACCAAATATTACAACCTTTTAAAGCAGCTCCATCAAAAGGTTTTCTTTTTGAATAAAGACAAAAAGTCTCAGCCCTATCTATAAACACTGACTGCTGTACCCTTGTCAGTGTTAAGTGGTTTGCTCCAACTCCTGTAACTGAAACAGGACAGTTTGGCCTGATAATAGAAGTGGAAAATAAAGAATCTACAGGCAAAATAATAAAACTATGATATGGGTGGGATTCAGAAAAACAAAACCTGCTATGTTAATGCTAGTGACCATTTGCATCATACCCTATATTACCAAAAGTATTGGGACACCTGCCTTCACATGCACATGAACTTTAATGGCATCCCAGTCTTAGTCCGTAGAGTTCATCCCAGTCTTAGTCCGTAGAGTTCAATATTGAGTTGGCCCACCCTTTGCAGCTATAACAGCTTCAACTCTTCTGGGAAGGCTGTCCACAAGGTTTAGGAGTGTGTCTATGGGAATGTTTGACCATTCTTCCAGAAGTGCATTTGTGAGGTCAGGACGAGAAGGCCTGGCTCACAGTCTCTGCTCTAATTCATCCCAAAGGTGTTCTACCGGGATGGGGTCAGGACTCTGTGCAGGCGAGTCAAGTTCTTCCACCCCAAACTTGCGCATCCATTGTTTTATGGACCTTGCTTTGTGCACTGGTGCTCAGTCATGTTGGAACAGAAAGGGACCATCCCCAAACTGTTCCCACAAAGTTGGGAGCATGAAATTGTCCAAAATGTCTTGGTATGCTGACGCCTTAAGGGTTCCCTTCACTGGAACTAAGGGGCCAAGCCCAACCCCAACCCCTGAAAAACAACGCCACACCATAATTCCCCCTCCACCAAATGATTTGGACCAGTGCACATAGCAAGATCCATAAAGACACGGATGAGAGAGTTTGAGTCCTGACCTCAACCCGATAGAGACTACAAGCCAGGCCTTCTTGTCCAACATTAGTGCCTGACCTCACAAATGCTCTTCTGGAAGAATGGTCAAACATTCCCATAGACACTCCTAAACCTTGTGGACAGCCTTCCCAGAAGAGTTGAATCTATTAAAGCTGCAAAGGGTGGGCCAACTCAATAATGAACCCTACAGACTAAGACTGGGCTGCCATTAAAGTTCATGTGCATGTAAAGTCAGGTGTCCCAATACTTTTGGCAATATAGTGCACATGTAGTTTTTTTTGCCTATAGTTCCACTTTAAATGCTATTAAATTATATATTTCAAGGCATATGCATATCAATTGTATTGTCATGAAATGTACATCTAGGTGCAGTACAAGCAGATGTCTGCCTTTATAACGGTCAATCTGCGCTGCAGTGTGCACTGTTCACGGTTTACAAGACTGGCTATACAAACTACACTTGTGGTGAGGATTTCTGGTTAGTATAAAGTTTTCATCACTTGTGTGGGTGTTTATGAGCAAATAATTTCAGCAGGCAATAGTCAGGCCATGTGGCTGCTAGGACCAAGACTGTCTGGTGGCACCAAACTTTTGCACTGCAATTAATCCTAAATAACAACATGTTTAGGATGGCAGTTATTAAGTAAAGCAGGCTCTTTTATCAAAGAAATGGGAGTGGGGAAGCAGGGACGAAAGAGGAGTCATTTTGTTGTTTTTGTTTCAAGTAAACAGTTTCCAGATGGCTAAACTTGTGGTTAGAGGGTATTTTGGGGGAAAGGAGGAGCTGACTCACCTTCTCTCCAAGCTGACCCTTTAATCCCTGGATCATTTACATCATCCGCAGGCACATATAACAGGGCAAGATCAGGAAAATTAAAAAGGGAAGGAAGGGAAAAAAGAGAGAACGTAAGATTAAAAGGGATAGAGGAAATATTAGTACTTTCTTTAAAACATGCAACATTTGCACAACTGAGGGTTAAAAAGATTGACACTGTGCTTATGGTAAATGACAGATTCTCTTTATAGCCCAGGCCTACTTATACTCAACTATGCCATGCACCCCCATGCCATTTATCATTGGAGACAGGAATTCAAACCCTGCATAATTTCTGGGTTGGAGCTCTTTTGCATGATTGATTATTTAACCCACTCTCCTGATTGATTTTGGGCCTGGTAATTGGTCACTCAATGTAGGGTGGGGGGTAGTGGTGTAGATGAGCATATGTTGGCCAGGGTGGGCTTATGATTACATAATTTTGGGAATCAAAACTGATACAATTGTGTATTTATAGGGCTTAAGCTGGCTACAAGTATGACATGATAACTGAATATGTGTACCGTCTCCAACCACAACACAACTGATACCAACCTTATTTCAGGGAAAACATTAGTAATCAGCTAGGACAATGAGTCCAAGCACTAGGCCCTCTCACAAATCATCAACCAGAGGTATCTGCAAAAGTTATTCTGTGGTCAGACATATTGGCCTTAATGTGAACCTATGCACACTGAAGTATTATTATATTATTCTTATACACGATTTATATAGCGCCAACCATTTATGCAGCGCTTTACAATGTAGAGGTGGGACAGTACAATTACAATACAGTTCAATACAGAAGGCACATGAGGGCCCTGCTCGTAGAGCTTACATTCTAAAGGGAGGGGGGTGGTGGTACAAAAGCTAATAGCTGCGGGGGATGGGTTGATGGGGTTGGCTCAGCTACAGTTCTTAGGTGGGTGAGGGATAGGCTTCCATGAATAAATGAGTTTTCAAGGATCTCCTAAAGGTGGACAGGGTAGGGGCTGTTCGGACATACCGGGGCAGGGTGTTCCAGAGGATGGGAGAGGGTGGTAAAAAAGGAGTGCCCAGAGTCCGATAAAATAAAGATGAATCGTTGTTTTAATTGGAGTTGATAAAATATGGTAAAGCCAACACATTTCGGGGGAACATAGACTGCCTCTGGGCTTGTGGCTACTGCCAAGCAAACACAGCTTTCCTTCAGCCCTGAAGAAGGGGGAATCTATGTTCCCTGAAACACGTTGGCTTTACCATATTTTATCAACTCCAATAGAAACAATGATTCATCTTTATTTTATTGGACTCTGGGCGCTCCTTTTTTCCCACCCTCAGATCAAGTTGTGGAAATGACTTTGCAAGCTGTATCCAGAGGTATCAGCCCAAACCCCACAAAAGGGCCCACCACCTCTTTTCTACCTAGTCCGGCTAGATGCACCAGGAGTGGATATACTCCCACCACCACACACGCATAGACTCCTAATCGAGGCAATCAGTCCAGCGAGGTCTCTCACCCGCTAGAGGATGGGAGAGGCTTTGGAAAAATCCTGAAGGTGTGCATGGGAGGAGGTAATAAGGGAGCTAGAGAGCAGGAGGTCCTGGGAGGAGCGGAGGGGACGATTTGGGTGATATCTGCAGATGAGGTTGGTGATGTAGCTGAGGGCGATGTTGTGGATGGCCTTGTATGTTGTGGTTAGTATTTTGAATTTTATATGGTGGGGTAGGGGAAGCCAGTGAAGGGATTGGCAAAGGGGGGCAGCAGTCACGGATCAGTTAGTGAGGTATATGAGTCTAGCAGCAGCATTCCTAATAGACTGAAGGGGGGATAGCCTGTGTAAGGGTAGGCTGGTGAGGAGAGAGTTGCAGTAGTCAAAGCGGGAAATAACCAAGGAGTGTATAAGTTGTTTTGTGGTGTCGTTAGTCAGGAAGGGTCAAATTCTGTAGATGTTGCGGAGGTTAAGGCGGCAAGATTTAGCCAGTGATTGGATGTGGGTGCTTAAGGAGAAGTTAGAGTCAAGGATTACACCTGGCATCCTGGCATGTGTATGAAGGAGGAAATATAACAAGCTCAGTTTTAGAAAGATTGAGTTTGAGAAAGTGGTGTGACATCCATACAGATATCTAATTCAGTAAGTTTGTGATCCGTGAGGAGATCAAGGGGGTGAGTTGAGGAGTGGAGAGATAGATCTGGGTGTCGTCGGCATAGAGGTGGTATTAGAAGCCATGGGAGGTTATCAACTGGCCGAGGGAAGAGGTATAGAGAGAGAATAGTAGGGGCCCAAGGACGGAGCCTTGGGGTACCCCAAGAGAAAGAGGAAGAGGAGCAGAGGAGATGGAGTTGTAAGTGACACTGAAAGTGCTCTGAGATAGGTAGGAGGAGAACCAGCATAAAGCAGAATCACGGAGGCCAAGGAAGTGGAGTTTGCTGAGGAGGAGCGGATGGTCAACTGTGTAAAAAGCAGCAGAGAGGTCCAGGAGTATGAGTATGGAGTACTGGCCATTGGTTTTAGCAGTAAGTAGGTCATTGGTGAGGTTTAGTATTGCAGTTTCAGTGGAATGTTGTGGGCGGAAGCCGGACTGTAGGGGGGATCGAGACGGTTATTGTCATTGAGGTAGCAACTCATTCGGTTGTGGACTAGGCGCTTGATGAGCTTGGAAGCAAACGGGAGTAGGGCAATGGGTCTTAAGTTATTCAAACAGGTGGGGTCAAGTGAGGGTTTTTTAAGTATGGGGGTAACCAGTGCATGTTTGAGCGGGGAGGGAAAGATGCCAGAGGAGAGGGAGAGGTTGGAGATGTGGGTTAGGGAGTTTAGGATAGAGCAGGAAGGTGGTCGCAGTAATTGTGAGGGGACAGGGTCCAGGGGACAGGTGGTGAGTATTTACGTATATATTCTGAACAAGCAGTAGAAGCACTTCTACTTCTAAAACACTTCTACACTTCAAAAACAAGCCCTCATTTATCTCTGTAGCTGCAGGCACTGTGTACAAATTGTTCTTCATATTTACAACAGAAGCACTGATATCTTATTTTTTTTATATCACTTTCTTTTGCACCAGAATTTTGGGTTACCTGCCGGCATTCTGTGAAGAAACAGGTGTTTCTAAGCCCCTATTCACATTCACAATTTTGAGTCTTTTTTGTGCGTATTTGCTCCTTTATTAGGTGTGAAGTGCTGTGCTGGGGCAGGATTGCGAGTTTTTAGCCTCACAGTCTTTTATTATGGGAGCACCTGAAAAATGTGCACTACTAGTAAAGTCAATGGAGCCAAAAATGCCCCATTCTGCTTAAGAATTAGCTCATGTACCTTTTGGAGCTTCGAGTGTTAAGCTACACATGCCTGAACACATAATTGTGAACAGGGTCAATTATAAACATGGGGTTTAGCCTACTGAGCATTTTAGAGCTATGAGCTTCAAGCCACAAAATCCTCAGGTGTGAATTTAGCTAAACTGTTTGAGCCTAGGTTCACATTGGTACAATTTGGCATGCGGTTGGACATGTCAAATCGTTTGCCAAATCGGCGGCTATTGCCGACAATAGCACTATCCAAATTGGTGCAACACTGACTTTGCGGCGCTGCACCGATTCCCAAAAGTAGTTCCTGAACCCACAGGAACCCACACAGATATCAATGAAATCGCTCCTGAAGTCGGACTGACATGCCGGTATGAAATTGTGCGAGTCCAGCTCTACTCACACAATTTCTAACCCGCTATCAATGTGCACCTAGGCTGAAACTGACTCCAAATAGGTGTGTGTCAGCGCTAAATTGGTCAGTGAAAAGCAGCGTGCAATCAGTGTAGATATACAAACACTGTATGGTAAATATAGAGAAAATGCAACGCTGAAAAAATAGAAATGATATCACATATAGTATTAAATCCTTTGTAAGGTGCAGATAGTCATTTAAACAATGACGTGCATAGTAAAAATATATATGTGGACAATACTGGTCAACAGTATGGAATCCTCCACTATAGGTGTCTTGCCTCCACCAAACATGCGTTTGAAAGTGACTCTAACCTTATTTGTTATGCTCTTTGAGGAACTTTGAGAATGAATTGCTGCATAGTACAACCAGCTAGAGAAGTCAGTGGTGTCTCTTTTACTGCTTGCTAAGAATATGTAACAAGTGCACAGGTACACATTAATGCTAAACTCCAGGCAGATGAAAAAAAAAGTATTTAAAATGTATGCATAGCCAAAGCCCTTTTTTTGAGTAAGAAGGGGATATTTTTTGCCATCTGGGTTCCGTTTGAGTGGGTAGCCCAATTGGAATCCCCCCTTGCTTCGGTGGCATCGTTAAAACTTTGGATATCATCTCACTTTCTGTTTCAGTGACAACAGTCTCTAAAACAAATAGCAAGGATGAATCTCCCTATTAGGGACAGACAGAATCTAACCCTTCCCAACTCCATCCAAAGCTAAAAAACAAAACAAGATACATTTCCTTCACATGCACTTTAATCCATTTATAATTGTTTTTTTTTAAATGTCTAATTGTATTGAATAAAAAAAATGATGTGCAGGGTCACATCATAATCCATTGTATTCAAAATTGGTAATTGCAATCACTCATTAAGCTTGGCCCTTAACCAGTACCGTTCAGTGGAATTGCACGTGCTCCTCACGCACACACACATTGCAATGTGTGTTACAGATGTGACCCTTCTGGCATGATATCATGTGACTTATTCCTAGTGTTCATTACTTAGACACAAATGAGAAAGATTGGCCCATTCTTTGTTTAAAAATATGTTTATTTCAACTAAAGCTGATTTAATGCAGGTGACAGGATTAGCTGAACTATGAATGCTAATTAACTCTAATTGACAGGCCAACAAACACAGCCAAAATCAGTGGGATGCTAGTACTAGTGTGTTAGGCAATAACACAGGTGGCAAACGTATAAGAACAGGAAGTAATGGATTTCTATGGGTCATTTCAGTTGACAACTCATTCATTAAGCGCATACAGAAGAGTGGTGCCTACTATGAAGCATCTCACATGTCACATTAAACTCAATAATGAAATAATGTTTTATATTTCTTTTTGGGTAACTGAGGCAACTTAAACACTTAGTTAAAATCTAGTTAGTCCCAATACTCACTAGGGTAAGGGTAGCCTTTTGGTTAAAAAGGCTTCACTATCTTTAGTGCTGCACTACACTGACCCTATTCTGATCTGGAAATCACTACAATTTTGTCACATTTGTGAGTTCACTTATGTCTATCATAATAGGACAGTGTGTCCTTCAGCCAAGATGGGAGAAAAATGCAATGGAACAAAAAAGCAAAAAGGCAAACATGGTGTTCAACCCAATTATTCGTTCAATCATTATTGTTCCAATACAGATGACCTGCAATGATTTTAAAACACAACGTGGTTCAGCTGCTGGGCCAACACATACCAAACAGGCCATGAAAATGTGTCTTGGTGCCAGCATCACCAACTTGGTATGGAGCATGCCAAGTTGGGGGAAAAATAAAGGTACTTTAAATATGCCTTACCAGTGATATAAACATACCAAAAATCAATACATATACATTGCTTTAATGTATATGCATTGTTTTTTTGGTAGGATTATATCACTGGTAAGGCATATTTAAAGTACCTTTATTTTTTACACCGACTTGGCATGCTTGATTATGTTCAGTCAGGGGATAACGCCTCCCAGTGCTATATGGAAGTTTTTCCAAAACCTACATTGATACCCCTTTTCCTTCCTAAATGTTGTTCAGCTTGAAATGGACATACAAAAGTAAATCCGTGGATTTTTTTTTCTTTTTTTTTTTTTTTTTTTTTCCAGTGGAAATTCTCCTACAGAACCACCAAGCTAAGAGCTATAGCTCTGGAAATGAAAATGCTGCAAATAATATAAGCGTGCACCCAATTAGGTAATAACTAAACTGACTGCTAATTGTAGAATAAGCATGATGATTTGTGCTAGAATTCTATAATTACCAGAGTAACGTCAGTCACACATATCCAAAAATAAATGGCTAATTATGCGTTATCTGATTGTACCAGTTCTGGAACATGTAAGCCCAATGAAATAATTGTTTTTAAACTCTTGTCCAATCAGATAAACAAGATTTATTGAGCTCCTTATTTAAATGTATAGTTGACATCAGTGTCAAACAAAATCTGGGACAAATCAGACCACACATGCTCTACAGCACATAGAGCTTATTTGCTATAGTTTCAACCCATTTCCAAAAGATTTTACCATATTTGCCCTGAAAAAAACATGAAATTTGGCAGGCAATAAACACAGCATAAAATAGTTAAAGCATAACAGTTAAAGCAACAGGTTTTTCCTTTTTGGATTAAAGGTTTTATCTATTTGGGATACAATTTTAACAAAATATTTGTAGCCAGGTGCAGGGCTACAGCAATATGGAGAATGAGACATAGGGCTCAATTCATGAAATGTTATCTAGCGCTTTAATACCTGTGTGGCAAAAGCTCATAGCTTATTTTGATTTTTTTTTTTCCAATGCACTATTTCTTGAAGTGATACTGTATTATAGTAATGAAAATGTTTGGTATTTCAATGTCATGCATAGCTGGCTATTAAAGCGGAGCTCCACCCAAAAGAGGAAGCTCCAATTGTCTGCCTCCCCCCCTCTCACACATTTGCCACCTTGTGGGGGGGGGGGGGAGTGGGTATCTGGCTTTTACAGGTACCCACTCCCACTTCCTGCTGAACTCCCATTGAGAAAACACTTACTCGATCAACATCATCTTCTCTCTCATGCTCCAGTGTTCTAGGGTTCTTACATAATCAAAACCAATGCAGGGTCCATGTGGATGTTGAGAGGGAGGCCCCCACTGGAGAGTGGGGAGTGGAGCAGTGGCGAGTGGTGGTATATTTTTTGGGGGGGGGGCGGTCAGTCAGTCGGTTACCAGCCCCGCACTGATGGCGTCGGCAGCACTTCCCTCCGGGCGGGGGCTTCCTCTGTGCCTCCTCCTCGGCATCACAGCACCCATGCCTCTCCTTCCTCCCCCTCCCTCCTCCTCCTAGGCCAATAGGATCGCTTCTCCTTTTGGCCATTTGGGAAATGGGTCTCAAGACCCGCTTCCTGATTGGCCGGCAGGAGAATCAGTGTGACAATAGCGGGCTCTAGCCCCCTGAGTTTACCCTTTTTTGAAGCCTGTTTTGAAGCCTCTGGCTCTAATCCCGTGCTTCAGAAAAAAAAACCTTTGGAATGCATGTGTCCGGCACCCCGCATGTAGATTAGAGGGCCAGATGCATGGATAAGGGGGGCGGTGCCTCTGCACCCTGCAATACGGCCTGCCACTGGAGTGGAGGATTAGGTAAATAAAATTGTTTCTCCTCTACCCTAGATAAAACAAGCAATAACCCTTGCAGCATGGGCACAGCCCCACTGCAAGGAATAATTTTGTATTACCCATGGAGATGATCCATTCCTAATAATGGCTGTGCACTGAACCTCTGTATTCCAATGCTAAGCATTAGTAAACAGAGTAGGGGATACATACTTACAGAAAGGCTCAATATGAGCTGGATTCAACTTCATCATATTCTGCTGGAATGGCCACTATGGCATTGAACAGCTTTTTAACCACTTCGGCTCCAGAAGATTTTATCCCCTTCATTACCAGGCCATTTTATCCGACACTGTGCTACTTTAACTGACAATTGTGCGGTCATGCAACGCTATACCCAAACAAAATTTGTATAATTTTTTTCACACAAATAGAGCTTTCTTTTGGTGGTATTTATTTAGTGACATAAACTAAAAAAGACTAGACATTTTGAAAAAAAAACATCACCAGTGCCATTAATACCGTGATCGGTGATGATACTATACACTGTCAATGTACTAATGCCACTGGCTGGTAAGGGGTTAACACCTAGGGTGATCAAGGGGTTAAAATATTGCCTAACTGTGTAATGTGTGTACAGTGTGCTGCTTTTTACTAACATTCTCTCAGTTTCCCATCCCTGCTTTGCTAGAGATGAGAAACTGACAGATATTGCTTACTAACACAAAGTACTGGGCTGTGATTGCACGCAGCCAATCAGCATGTCCCAGCCATGAATAATTGGTATGATCACAGTGGGTACCAGGCAAGGGCTGCGCACATGCGCGCTCTAAACCCATAGGTTGGCAATGACAAACAGGTATGTCACTTTGCCTATAGCGTCTGCTCGTCAGCAGTACACTGCGGGCGGAAAGTGGTTAAATGTTTTAGGCTTCATTTACATGCTGTAAAAAATGCATATACAAGTGTTTTTTTAATTACAGTTGCATTATTTTTAATAGAGCCATCGACACAGGTGTGTAAACATACACTGCATTCAGATCCTTTACACAGAATCCAAAAATCTGCGTCTAAGAACATGCACTTTATGCGCTTACATGCATATGCATTTGTAAGCACATACATTAGACTTAAAGGAGAAGTACAGCCAAAGCTCGTTTGGCTGTACTTCTCATATGGATCACAGCAGTGCCGCTTGTTTTGCGTTCCTGTGACCCGTTTTCAGCAGAGATCGAGCTGAAGTCTGCTCTCTGCTGATGTCACAGAGTTGGTCCAGGATCGGGCGTCATCACAACCATTTAGCTGGGATCCACCTAAATCCCTGGACTGACACCTGGCTCAGCTTATCAGCGAACCACTGAGAGCCTGAGCCGGATGCTCCCACCCCCTCCACAGCCCAGCGCCCCAGTGGGTGAGGAAAGGGCAGAGCAGAGAGCTGTGACTGACAGTCAGCAACTCTCTACTTGGGGAGCTGTGGGGGAAAAATCTTTGCCAGAACCTACCACAAGGACACTGCAGCTAGCACCCTGCTGCAGGCTACTAGCAACCACCCCAATCCCTAATCCGTGGGATACCTATGAGAAATTCCTCTGAGTTATACGAAATTGCTACCGCTGAACCCCCAATGGTAACTGGTTAACAGATTTACCACCATTGCGAGGCATGCATCCATGTGGTGGGTGCATGATTCACAAAATTGAACTTCTCATAAGATCATATGGTAACAAGAAATTTAGGACACAGCGTTTTATTAACCGTTCGTCAACTCGTGTTATTTACATGCTTACCTGTCCATGCGGAAAATCCTATGTGGGTAAAACTAAAAGGCAGCTTAGGATTCACATCAGTGAGCATATTCAAACTATCAATAAAAAGGCCCTGCATTTTATCCAACATCATGGGGGGGACCATAAGGGGCTGAAAGTCAAGGGGAAACTTTCCTACGAGACGGGGGACTTTGACAGGATTTTATTACAAAAAGAGAAAATGTGAATTTATTGCTTAAATACTATGCATCCCAAAGGGTTAAATACTGAGTGTAATCTATCTGTGTTTTTAGAACAACAATGAACATCCCATAGCTATTATGTGGTGATCTAATGTTAAAGTATTGTAATGACTTCTTTACACCTAAACATCCTACTTTCAGGTCTGCCCGTTCTGTTTGCACATATAAGATTATCCCTCTAGATATCTTCTTTAGGATATCTAGATTTTCCTATCTGCCCCTCACTTTTATAATCCTGTCTCCGAAGATCTAACCTAGCAGTACCTTTCCTTAACTTTGTATGAGCGAGGGATCCTGATCTTTACACACCTACTTCCAGTATAGAACTTACTGTGGTGGCTGTCGGACCACTGGCCCTTTTGTGATACATATGATATATGGCCACCCATGAACTGAGGTCCTGACATTATACCCCCTTATTATCTATTGCATTCCCCAATATGGCGATCTGGAAAAGTATGTGTGTGGATGGAGGCATGTTCGGTGCAGCTGCTGAGTGGACAACGTTTTCGTTTTAAATTTTGAAATGGTGAAGGTTTTTGTGGTTTTTATATGTTTACATATCAATAACATTTATTGCATTTTCCATTAACTTTATATCTCTTCATGATGATTTAGCTTGAGGCTATATAGTCCTCTGTAATCAAATGTGAGAACTGAGCGATCAGTGGTGTTCAATCGCTCAGTTCTGTGTTAGAGGCGCCGGGGGACAGTTGCAAATCAGATCGATGCTGCTTCCATCTAGGTAAGTATGAATCAGAAAAAAAAAAAAAACCCATACTTCTTTTTTAAACAAAGGGGAAAAATAAATATTCATTATGTGTGCATACACACCTGTACACAAGTATTTTACTGATCATTACGCAGGAACTAGAAAAACATGTGTAGTATAATCAGTAAAATTGTTAGAGCCGTGTTAATGATGCCTTATAGGGTTTGCTTTATAATCTGAATTTTATGAAAAAACACGTTTCTTTTGGCAAAATGCATTTACAGTTCACAATAATTATTTTTTACATGTAAAAGGTGTTAAAGGTGAATAATAATTTCATTGAAAAAATGTAATCCAAAAAAATCAATATTTGAATTTTAATTGTCATAAAAGGTACATTTTTGCCTCTCATTACCTTTCAAGAACAACTGTCTTACTGTTACTAAAGAAAAATGTTAATTCTATTAGTCAGGTGACCTGTAAAAAGTCAAAAACTGCAGAATCACTTCACTCAAAGCTACTGTTAGTAATATGTCAGTTCCTATAATGGCTAAAATAATGTTATACTTAAGATTTGGCCAAGAATGGTTCATATTAATTAAAATGACAAACTTAAAATAACAGCCTTCTCAGAAATAAAATATTCCAGTACAGCAGAGATATGGAACACTCAAATATTTTATTGCAATAAAAGCCAGATTTAATTATCTGACACGAAAATCAGGACCTAGATCTGATTTTCCAGAGATAAATCAAAAGCCTGGCTGGAGAAAGTACGTTTTCTTTCACATTCGCCCGTGTTTTCTCATGTTTAGCAGGAAATAAATATGCTTTCTTTAGCAGTGGGGTCCCCGATGCCTGTCTATATCTCCAGCTTACTACAAAAGTTCATGACACCAGTATTAAGGAAAAGTCAACATATTTTCTCTCATTCCCAAGGAAGAGAAGGGATTTCGGTACGGGTCTCAATTTCCTCATTGTGACGGTGAAATTCGGACCAGTAAATTAAACCTAATGCGGTTCAGCGGGTTATCCTGCACAAAGACACATATTACATGCCGCTAAAGAAAACAGAAAGCTCCAACCACCACCTAACATAAAACATGAGCGTTACGTTTCCAGTTACCAAGTCATGTAAAAATGTCATTTTTTCAGGATGCTTTATGGTAAAAGAGTATATTATATGTTATGCAAGTGGGATAATTCAAAGGAAAATTCCAAAAGCCACAGTGAACAGAGGATACCAAAACAAGCTAGCATTTAAAACTGCAAGCATTGTGTTACCGTGGAGGGCTGGCAAGAGGAGCAGGGGGGAATTGACTCCCTAGGCCCACACAGTATTCACATATATGGCTGTAACATAATTGTAAATTTCTTGTAATGCCTAAGCCAGTGAATTTAAAAGGGAATACTAACTGTATAAAGCACTATGATTGATAAATAGCTTTATACTGCGATTTGTGGGCTCACAATTTCCCCAGGTTTCCCCATATGTATCAGTATACATAAAAGGCAGTTCTTTCATGTCCAAGCCTCTAAAGGCAGTTGTTTCATGCCCATGCCTCCTAAGGCACAATTTCCATTTTTCAGTTGTTATAAAAAAAAAATCTGAATCGGTGGAAAAGTGGAGGTTTTCTCTAGAGCAACTAAGGTCATGTACGCCCCTGTTTTCTATCTTGCCTTGAAGCCTAAGTGCAGCCAAAATCAAAAACAGAAAAATCATCACAAGACATAACCTACAAATGTAAGCCCTGTACACACAGGCCGAATGCTGGGCGTCATCGGCCGATTCAATAAAAAACAGCCAACATTCGACCCACGTGTATGGCAGCTGGTCCGACAGAAGCCGGTCGTTTGGCCGACTTCTGTCGGACGAGCGTGCTGGACAACCAGTAGCCGACTGGCTCCCAATCAGCACTCTCAGCCAATGGCTGAGAGCGCTGATCAGAGTGTTCTGGCAGCTCAGCGGGGGAGATCACTGTACTTACGTCGGATTGTTAGTACAGTGGCTCTGTCTGAAGCTAACAGTTGTTTTCATTCAACCCAGGAAAAAATCTCATAGGGTATACCAAGCTTTACAGTCAGTAGGATGTGTCCCTTATGCTGATGCCTCTGCTGTTAGTAGTGTTCTTCTTCCTCTCTGCTCCTCCCCCCTCGTTTTCATAATCTTCCAGTGTGATGGAAATTAATACAACTAAAGAGTTGTCACAGGCTGTTATAAAGAGAGCCCAACTATGCCGACATTTCTGCCCAGCTCCGCCATTCACAAAATCTGTACTACAGCTATAGCCTCCTACTTACTCTATGTTATGTCCCATGTGCTGATGTTTCTGTTTTTGATTTTGGCTGCACTTAGACTTTAACCACTTGCCGACCGCCGATCGGAGATTGACGGCGGCAAAGTGGCTCTGTAACGCAAACCGCCGTAATATGACGGCGGCTGCATTACAGACATACTGTGAGCGCGCGCGCGCCGCCGGAGGCGCGC
>BLSH010336072.1:712920-750282 GCA_018402905.1 Glandirana rugosa | reverse complement strand
ATTCAGTGAAACATTTCACATACCTATCCGTTAAAGAAAAATAAAGTCAAAACATATTTTATCACCTCTCAATCTTAGGGACAGTTCAAAAGTAACTACAGACACAGGGACAATTCCTATAAAACAAAGAGATAAACAGGTACAGTGTCGTGACACACATTATGTTATGTTATATTCCTAAACAATGACAGAAACAAAGTTTGAAACTGATGTTACCATGTAGTACATAATATTTATCTCAACTCGCTTGGAGACCTTCAAGCCCAAGACGACCAGGCCGGCTTGAAGCCCTGTTTCAGGCCCAGGCCCATCCGTGCGATCGTTCGGGTTCCGTCCGGACCCGGACCCGGACTTTGTCCCGAAGTTCGGCCGGACCAGCAGAACCCGAACTTCCAGAGGTTCGCTCAACTCTATTTATAATACATGATGTACCATTGTAGTCAAAGTTTGAAACAAAGACAGTAACAAATCCTTATATTGTATTGTATTACACACAGTGCTGTGACATGGACAAATAGAGAAACAAAATATCCTTAACAGGGACACAGACATCAATGAAAACTTGACAGGGATTCTAACTCTCCACTATTTTATACAAAACTGAAATAAAAAGAAATTGCCTATCCATACACTTTACAAAGTGACTTACCGTATTTTCTGGCGTATAAGATGACTTTTTATACTTAAAAACATCCCCCAAAAATCAGGGGTCGTCTTATACGCGGGATATAAAATGTGAACCTGTGCGGGAGCGTGAGTGCACGCGGCAGGTGCGCACACGGGTGCGTGCGCGGCAGGTGCGTGCCATCACTGGTGCCAGACAGCCTATTTGAACAGACAGCACCAGGAAGAAAGTGCTGTCCGTTCTACAGTGTTTCTGTGTCCCGTGGCTATCTGTATCTAAGTATCCTTGTTACCCGTGACCCGGCTTGAACCTTACCTTGCTTGAACTCTGCCTGCACTGACCCCCAGCTTGCCTACGACCATTCTTCTACCTGACCTTTTGTACCTCTGCTGCCTGCCTGTTAACGAACCTGACCACCCGCCTTCCTGCTTCTTCTGTACCGCCCGTCTGTTACTGACCCGGCCTGTACCACTATTCTTCAGCCTTGCACGAGCCTCTGAAGGACCACCATCAGTGATCAGTCCAGCCCTCGTGCCCCCCTGTGCTCTAAAACTCCCTGTCTGCTCCCTGTCAGGGTTTCCTGAACCAGAGCCTTAAGAGAGGTGGCCCATTGCATAAGCCAGACTCTACCATCAGGTAACAGGTGACAGAACGTTTAGTTCATTTGGGCTAAGTTGGCCCAAAATGAACGTTCCTAATCTGTCAGCTCACTGGATGTGCGGTAATACTGTATGTAGCTTCGGCTCCATACAGTATACCACCCTGAGCCAATCACAGCAAGAGGTGTATTCTATTAATGAATACAAGGCCTGCTCAGATTAAGTCAGAGAGGCAGGCTGATAATTTTACAACCTCTGCCAATCCGAGCAGGCTTTGTATTCATTATAGAATACATTGCTCTCTGTGATTGGCTCAGCGCGGTATACTGTATATATACTGTATACTGTGAGTAGCCAAAGCTTTAGTACATACAGTATTACCGCACATTCAGCGGGCTGACAGATTACCCCATCATGGCTCCAGCAAGAAGAAGGAAATACGAAGCCCGAGAGAGGGGTAGACTTATGTTTTAACTGGAAAATTGGGGGGTCGTCTTATACGCCCAGTCACCTTATATGCCGGCAAATACGGTATTTGACTGAGTCAGCTATATACAAGATGCTTCTAAGGCTTCATGTACACTAGGTGGTCTGCTGATGCTACAAGCACGCTACGAACTGTGGTATTTTTGGATTTTAAAGGTAATTTTTATGAAGACAGCTGTATTTTGCACTTTGTGGATTGGATTTTAATTAATCACTCATTCTTACATACTTCACCAGGAGAGGTTTTATTTTTATGGTGGTGACTCTTTGATTCCATCGAGTCTTTGGCTTTTATGATCTGTGGAGGCTCCGGAACCCTGTAAGAAAGGTGGAGGAATAACCCTGTTCATCCTGCGGCTGTGTCACCTGCTGTTCATTGGGGAGACACCTTGTTGTCTGCAGTTTGATCGCTTTGGTGGATTACTGGAGAAGGATTGTGTTCCTAGTGAGGCCTGACTTAATCAACTTTCTGGTAAGGGAATTTGATATCAGCACGCTGGGTGGTGTTTGGGCTCACACGTTAAAGTCGGTGCAGGGGACCCTCCTTCTTCCTTCCTTTCTACTTATTCCTTTGGGTTTCATACATCCATTCATAAGTGCTGCATATGAAGTCTTTACTAATATTCATATTGTGATCAACAACGTTTATGCTGGCTGCTGCTTTGTGTCCTTTGTCTATTTGAGACTGTTTTATTATGGTCTTAATATTTTAATTGTGAGTGCAGATATTTCTTTATTTTTATTTACTTCATGTACACTAGCCTACACTGGCAGCTCCTAAATTTGAGCTTAGGAACTTTTGGCATTTTTATGCCAAAGCTCCTAAACTTCATAAAAAGGAGAGAAACACAGGTGCTCTAAGTGTAGCTGTATGCTGATTTATTAAAAGATAAAAACAAGTCTACTCACAAACAGGGACTTGTATAAGGCCCATCAAAGATGAAAGTAGTCATCACAAAAGGGAGCCTCAGCCGTGTGACCGGGAGTGAGGACGGAGATGGTACGCGCGTCTGCAGAGTCTGTGGACAATAAACACCAGTGGCTCCCGGTGCTTGTTTCCACCGATGAAGAAGGGGGACGTCACGTCACGGATGCGGCGTGTGGAGGCGTGTGCAGGAGCGGAGGTCGGCAACGCGTTCTCGGAGAGCATGCTCCTTCAGGCCTTTGATGTGAGCCTGTGTTTCTCTCTTTGTTCATTTGCAGAGCTGCTTCTACCTCTCCACAGAGCTACCTAGTGGGCTGTACCCTGCCATATATGGACTGTGGCTGACCTAAGCCCAATGCTGGGTCATAATTTATGGTTTTTAGGTCATTGTTACTTTCATTATTGCTCTACATTCACGTTGTCAGTGTTTTTACCCTTGTTTTAATTTTCACTGTTGTTCACCCCCTTCCCTCCCCTCCCTGGTCTACTTCGCCTCCTCCTCCCTTCTCAGATCCCATCTTCACTGCCCATCCCTCACCCCTTCCATCTGTGATCTCAGTTCCCTTTTTGCGCCAAGATTTTCTCCTTCCTCAACTCCATAAAAGGCTATGTGTCCATGTACAGCAGAGTTTAGGAGCTGCAGGTGAGCCTCAACCTCCCTCTCCTAAACACTGAAGAATTGCTTCAGGATAGGAACAGCCAAGGTAAATGTAGGCCAGTGAACACGTACACTAAGAATGACTAGCATTTTTAAAAGCATCCAGGAAGAACGGTGTGTTAAATACCTTCTTAAATACCTTCTTGTATGATAAAAATTGCATATAAGTAATAAAAATACATAAACTGCGTATAAATGACACTGCTGTACATGCTTACATACTGCTAGCAATCATTTGCATAAAAACAAGGACACATTTTCAGTACATGTTCAAGCCGGTCAATTGTTTCAAAGTAATCCCTCTCTGGCTAGTCCCTACTCAACTGTGCAAAATGCCAAACACTTAAGCTGGCCATACATGGATCAAAATTCGGCCAGTTCAGCATATACTAGTCAGATTTTTATCCCTGTATAGGCACTGTGCTTAAACAGAAGTCGACCGGTATATCCACTTCTGTTCACCCGCCCTATTGGAAAAAATCCACTTGATCAGTTGCTGCAGTGTACAGTCTGATCTGTGTATTCTGACACAGCTGGGAGAATTCTGGGAATTGGGGTCAGTTTTTTTGATCAAACTGCTGATTAAACAAAAAAAAATCTGACTCATCTATGGCCAGCCTTATAGCATACTTTATGGGGCCTATTGGAGCTCATTTATAAATCAGTGAATATGACTTTCAACAATGTTATGTAGAACACGTGCACCTGGAAAATTCTCCTGCAGAGAATGCTTGCTGATTGTTAAGTTCACCTCTTTATCTCAGTGTCAAGATAAGGTAAATATGAGGTATGTATGTATTTGTGCCAGTTTACCCAATATCCATGCCATGGAGTTGATTTACTAAAAGCAAATAGGCTGTTCACATTTTATGAGACTTTTCCCTGCATGTGATTGGATATTCTTTGCAAAGTTAACTTTCACCACATTCTCTAAGCTAAAGGGAAAATCCCTTGCAAAAACACTTTTGCAAAGTGAACATCCTTTAGTAAACTAGCAAGTCATTATTTGGCATTTTGCAAAGTATAGTAGATCCATTCCAGTAAAGATGAACTAAGTATGACACAGCTGGCAGGTTGAAGAGATATTGCAATATATACAAACCAAGATTTATGTTTTATGCAAAAATATGCTAAAGGTAAAAAACTACAACAAATAGCCTTGGATCTATAATGGATCACATGGATTACATTAGCAGATTGTCCCCCAGTCCAGCGATGCGAACACCCACTGCCTTGCTTCTCTCCCCCTCCTCTGTGCAGCGCTGGCATCACAAGTGTGCATCTCCAAAGCTGGGCACAAACTACGCATGTGTAAGCTGTGTTGTGAATGGCTAGTGTACCTTCTGGGACCCGTGACGTGTCTCAGAAGATCGGGAGGGATGGGGGACAGGTGAATCTCCTTCCAGTTCCATGGCACCAGGAGAGGAAGTGGAGCTGGGACCCCGTCAAAACAGGGTCCCTGCTTCCCCCCCAAAAAAATGACATGCCAATTGTGGCATGTCAGGGGGTCACCTTCACTTAAAGCAGAAGTTCCACTTTAATGATGAATTGTTCCGGAGTGCCTTCAGTTACAGAAATCAGAGAGGGTATACTGCTTGTTAGGAATAAATAAATACTTGAAAGTCCATAGCCAGACCACAGTTCTACTTTAAGATTTTTTTTTCCTAATTGTAATGAATCAGTTAGACCTCTGGTACAATGTTCTGCAATTCACATTTTCTTGGCAGTGGCTATTTGCAATTATTTATTTTGCTATTCCACATTTTAGATGTTCATGTGCTAATGCAATAGATTTTCCTGTTGCATCCATTATTTCAAAGTGGAGGAAGAGAACGAGTGTCTCATGTCAGAGCCTAATTTATCTAGAGTGTTCCATTATGATGTTCAAGCAAAACTCGTGTGCTGCTTTGATAACATTGTATTAATTGTTACTTCTCTTGAAATTGGCTGCCCATCAAAGCGTTACACACTTGTAAAAACACAGACATGCAATGAGTGAATGACAATTTCTGAAACAAAAACAAAACATAAAATAATGGCAGTCCAGGATACCAGCATGTTCCCTCTGATGAGATGCTTTCCACCACTCCTGGACAAGAACATCTGGCTAGGTCTGCATACATCTTCGCAACCCTTTCGTGCCACTTAACGTTTTCCTGTTTTGTTGTTCTCCGTTCTTTAATGTAGCAATAGAAGCATGACATGAACAGTTTAAACAAACACGTTATTGTCTCTGATGCGTTTATGTTAACAAGGTTGTTGTCCCGCTGGGGCTTTTTTTGTTCATGTCATGCTCCAAACTGTAGTTCCAAGTTATACAGGCATTTGATATGCGGACCAATAAACTGCTTCCTTTTCTCATAAAAACATGTTTAACGGGGGATGTTACAAGTCTGTAAAATTGGTAAAAACACTGCATCTGTCCGCCCTCACTGATAAATGAAAGTTGTAGGTTATATTGGGATAATTCACACACAAAGAAAAGACAAAAAGATAAATTGTTTGTTATCATGGAATGCTGAATGAATCATGAAATCTCATATCCCCCCCCCAGACATAACGTAATTCTGTATGTTGTCATTTATAGGTGTATATATGCGGCTGTGTGTATAAAGAGTATTTGTGAACATGAAAACTATTTTATGTTCAGTAGGTTGGTTTTTCAGCACAAAATCTCAACTTGGGCTTTTAGGTGCCAACTTTCAGTGTTTTCTTTTATGTCATTTCATTTTGGATAGATCAAGGAAGGGCGCTAACCCCTATCAGGTTTTTTCCCCATCTGTGTCCCATTTCTGAGATTTCCCTTCACTTTCTGTCCTATAGCCAAACAGGAAGTGTGAAAGGAATTCCCTGTAAATTAAGGAAATCCCTTGGGGACCCCCAGGTCACCAGAACTAGTGTCCACATTGGAAGATTTCCCCTCTAGTACTTTTCTGGGGACAACCCAAAATGTGCGATTTTTTTACTTTCACTTTCAATGATAATGCTAAACAGGACAAATAGGGAGGGTGAATCTCCTTAATGGGGGCACAGACAGCAATAAAAACTTGACAGGGGTTCTAATCCATGTACACTCTGTCCAAAAGTTTTGCCTTTAGTTGTACTATAAGCTGACTCTACCTAAAGCCGGGTACACACTACAAGTTTTTTTTCGTACAACCCAGCGGGTTGAATGAAAAAAAACTGTCAGCTCCGGTCAGAGAGGCTGTACTGACCATCCAACATTAGTACAGCGATCTCCTCTGCTGAGCTGTTGCATTCTATCGGGGGGGGACATCCTCTGGCCAGAACACTCCAATCAGTGCTCTCAGTCATTGGCTGAGAGCGCTGATCGGTAGTCGGACGGCTGCTGACCAGACGCTGGTTGGACAGACCGACATACACACGGGCCAAATATCGACCATTTTTTTTTTAACTGGCCGATGTCTTCCAACATTCGGCCCGTGTGTACCTGGCTTAACCCTCCTCTTATCGAGTACCTAAAATGTAGCCACAACTTTTTTTATTTTATTTTTTTAGATATAGTGGAGAAGGGTTAAACCCCCTTTTAGGTTATTATTTCTGCCTGTGTCATGCTGGGGATATTTCCATTCTCTTCCTATTTCCTGTTGCACTTCCAGGAACTTTCTACAGTTTTCCTATCTTAGACAACTGTCATAGTAACAGGTGTCCCCTTTTCCCTCATTTCTTTTTCTGTTGATAACTTTAATACAATTTTAGATTTCCCATCACTTTCTGTCACATTGACAAGGATCACAGGACAAAGAAAGGATCCCTGGTGGTTTACCACTGCTTTAATGATAAAATTAAGAATGATATTTAGAAAGTCAAGAATACAACTGATATTTCAGTTGTTAAACTGAAGTTTTGTAAAACCTAATCAAACCCAACCACCTGAACTCTAACCTAACCCCACACTTAGTTGGTAAGCTATACCTTGCAAACCCATCTATGTCAAAGTCTATCAGGCCCAAAAGCTCTGATCTCAAAAGTTCAAAAGCGTTGGCTAATGATAAAAATAAAAATTATATTTATAAAGTAAAGGGTACAACTGATATCTCAGTATTTTATGGATGGCTACTATTTTCTGAACACACCCCTCTGCCTACATCTCTCTAGGATTTAAAAAGCAAGTCAAGTTCTCAACTCTGCCCATTCCACAGTCACTAATTCCTTGCTCAATCATTCATTGTTACTGGGGCAGGGCAGAGTTAAAGGTCATGGCCCCAGATGCCATATAAGCAGCATGTGTGGTCTTCATAGGGGGATTGCATCTCTGATTGAATTAAGTCGGATGGTGGTAGAATGTGCCCCAGGTCCATTGATAGGAGCAGTGCAACACAAAATAGAAGTGTACCAAAATCATTATGGTGCTCATAAAAGGCCGCAGGATGGACCCCCACCATACTAATATACAGTGTTAAAAGCAGATGGAGAATTTTCATTTAAGCTTTTCCTCAAATGCATAAAAAACATCTCCAGATTAAATCATAATTACAATGTAAAACATGTATGTAAAACAAACGCAGTAAAGAAAAAATGGAGTGAAGATATTTTTAGATTTGATAAATGAAACTGCACTTTAACAGGCCAACGAGAAATACATATTTTACAAACCGCTTGAGACAAATTGTTAGGTAGGAAGCATTTTAGGAAAAAAATGATATGCACAAGACATTTGTCTACACAATTTTACAGCCCACAGGCATGTTTAAGATACTTCATAGTGTATGTTTAAAATACACCATAATCTGTATTGGCTTGCAACATGTGCATCTTTATGGGAAACGTATGCAGATTTTTCATATGTTGCATTTACTTCTGTTTTTAGTCATATTTTGCTTTTATTGATATTGTTCTAAAAAGACCATCTGGCTACTTTAAAATTGTATGGAATTTCATAAGAGTATTTACACACTGGAGGAGATTTACTTAAACTATTGCGCTAAGAATCTGGTGCAGCTGTGCATGGTAGCCAATCAGCTTCTAACTTCAGCTTGTTCAATTAAGCTTTGACAATAAAACCTGGAAGCTGATTGGTTTTTATGCAGAGCTGCACCAGATTTTGCACTCTCCAGTTTTACTAAATAAACCCCACTGTGTTAATAAACGTTGAATTTCAGGAAATTGTTACTTAAATTCCTGTATATCATGCTTTATTGATAAATGCCATATCACTGTACTTTTTATAAGATATTACAAACTTAGGATTGACTTAAAGTTTAACCTTTTTCTGCAATGGCACATGATGCTAAATGATAAATACATAATCAAGGTCACAGAACTAGAGGTCATAAATGAGACGATTTAATGCACTTTTACCTCTACTTTGCTTTGATCTGCTAAGTGTTTAAGCGGAACAACGGATACAAACAAGACAAGTATAAGTCACAAGTAATCAAGAGCAACATTTCCTTCAAAAAACAATATGAAAGATAAAAAGGGTGCTTACCGGAATACCAGGTCGTCCGCTAGGTCCCTGAAACAAAAGCAGATGGTTTAATACAGGAATTTACAGCAAAAATAAACAGTTAGGATATAATAAAGAGAACAAGAATTTCATAAATGTCATAAGAATGTAAAACAGAAAAAATATTGCTAGATTTTGACCATACTCCAATGTCTTTATGCTTCACCTGATCAGTGTCATATATCCCAAACAATATCAAAAGCTCTGCTGCTGGTACAAATTACTATTTAAAGAACAAAGGGAAATTTGGATTGCAACTAATTAAAAGCAAAGTGTAACCAAGTCAAAGAAAAGTAATGTCTGAGTAAAAGGCAGGCAAATGTGCCCCACCCTACCTTAGCAGTGCTTCCCTGACTTAGCAATGTGCAACTCAAGACCAGTGAAAAATAAAACTTCAAAACTCCCCCGCCTCTCAAAATGCAGTGTTCCATGCCTGAGCAACCAGTCTCTAGGCTTGAGAAATTGACATTGGGAAGGGGGCAGTGCTTAGTCTCATGCAAATACTGACAGAAAAATCTGTATTTTCATTTGATCTACAGGTGCTGCTTTACCCCGTTAAAGTGGTTGTCAACTTGTGACAACCACTTTAACCTACAGGTAAGCCTAGAATAAGGCTTACCTGTAGGTGCCCTGCATATCTCCTAAACCTGTATGGTTCAGGAGATATGCAGGGTATTAACTGTGCTGAAGTCACATGCACAGTGAAGAAATGGCCTCCGTGCCATTCTTCCACTGCGACCGTGCCATGAATGGTGGCTCCTGCGCGAATGCGCGGGAGTGACGTCACGCGCCGGAAGGAAGAGGGGTAGAAGATGGATGCGGCCTGGAGCAGGGACATCGCTAGATGTCACAGGCATTTGTTTGCAGGTAAGTGGCACATAATGGGCTACAATGTGATGCATAGTAGCCCATTATGATTCACTACTTTACAGGGGAATGTAGAGGAAAGTAAACCCAATCTGGGTTTTCCTTTCTCTTTAAGAAGCTGACAAAACATTTTTGAGGTTTAATGGGAGATATCTGCTTGTCTGCTATACAGCACAAGTGTTACTTGCCTTCTCTTTGAGTTGGTTAGAGCAGTAATTCTCAACCTCAGTCCTCAAGTACCCCCAACGGGCTATGTTTTGGGAACTTCTCTTAGATAAAATAGCTCTTATCAATACCATGTCATTGCTATTGATTTAAAGCAGCCAAGATCGTTGGGGTACTTGAGGACTGACGTTGAGAACCACTGGGTTAGAGGACTAAATAAGCAGCACATCATTGGCACATTTATACAATTACCCATATTGAAGGTCTCAAAAAAGTAACAGCCCAGTAGTCAAGATTTAGGGGCTTATAGGAAATACTCTGGAGACTCTGAATGTAACAGTAAAGTATGATCTACTATTCATAAGTAATGTTAGTTTACATTTATTACAAGAGCATGGTTATAATTTAAACTTTTTTTATTATTATAAATATTAAAACCTAACTATAGCCATTTTTTCATTTTATAACATAGAACATATAACAAAAAGTTAAAACTCCTGGCAGGTTTTTATTTCTGTCCATGGCACAACCAGGTGGAGTGTACATCAGAGATTTCCCATCATTTTCTATCCGGTTAAGTGAAGGTTAATGTCCCTACTGGGCACACAGAGGGCAATAAAACCTGATAGACGATGTAACCCTTCCATGCTCTATCCAAACAAAATTAAGTGTTAAGCTTTAAGAAAGTAGGACTTCCATCTGATGTGCATCTGATGTGTACAAGCATTGACTTTTCCTTTTGTGTAGTGTTTTTTACTTTTACTCACGTCAGCTGAATGGGTTAGAGGTCCAAATGACCCCCAAGTTCATCAGGGTCAGGGCAGAAACTACATCCAGATTTTACAGATCATTTGGTCATTACCGTGCTGGTTTACATGCACTTCCCTATAAGGCATGCATCACTATTTGCGGACTGCGGTCCGGATCCGGACCGAGTCATTGTCCCTTCCGGAGCGTTGCAGTCATGCCACTTGAGGAATCGCTTCTTTCCTCCAGCCTCTGCCTCTGTCATTCTCAGAGCAGAGAGCAGAAGGCAGTACAGTTCTTGACAGAGAGTGGGAGGCACAGCAGCACTTCTAAATATCTTTACAAAATGGCATTAAATAGCAGTGGTTGTGAATCCTGAATATCAAATTGCAGAAGCAGCTTGGGTGAATTGCCATTGCAGTGGATCAGTAATGTTTTGCTCACCCCTAATCAGTGTTAAAGGTTTGCAAAGATTACACTATACTTCATTCTGTAAGGTGTGCTAGAGATATCCATATCACTTTTGTTATATAATACCCTGATAAGTTACACAGGAAGAAACGACTTTATGAAATTATACACCAAGCAGCAATAAAATGACAACTTTCTTAAACATTTTCAAGACGTTTCTCTGCCAATACTGTCAGACAAGATATATAATTATGTACATCTATAACCAGTGTTCATGGGTTTATTTAATTTCAGAGGTGTCAATCTGTGTTTCCCAGGCACTGTGGTTTATGTGAAAAGATTGACATATTCATTATCTGGAGCTTTTCTTCTTTCAGCCACCTCCGAACCTTATAAATCAGTTACCAGCAGGGACACAGTAGAGAGAGTTACAAGAAGAGATTCCAGTTACTTACAGGTGGTCCTAAAAAAGAACAGAGAAGATGAAGGAATATTAATTATGGATGAATTACACTAAAGATAATGTAACAAGCAACATTTATCAGTTGATGATTACATAAAACAAGCAATACAATGTAAAATAAATGTATCTAATGGTAAATCTTAAAAGGCTGAAATTGGCATCTTCAGTCAACTGCAGATATAATGTTAAGGTCAATGTATCTGAATAAACTTTGTGGCAGATACTACATTTTTCTTTTGTTAGTTAACACGTTTTCAATGTACCAGCTATATCAGGGGTTGGCAACCCTGTAGAGGTGTAGATCTACCTGAACAACATGGAAGAGATCACCACGGTGCAACATGTTTGAAAATATTCAAGTAACATTAGCTTTAATATGAGGCACATAAACCATGACTACATATCTACATATGAATTGAAGAATCATATAATTTAATCAGAAACGCACAGTAAATACCATAAACAGCACTGAAAAAATGAAGTAATTAAAAAGGAGCTCCCACAAAATTGAAAAGTCAGCAGCTACAAATACTGTAGCTGCTGACTTTTAATATACGGACACTTACCTGTCCAGGGATCCAGCAATGTCCTCAACTGAACCAATACATCATTGTTGTTAAGCCACTATAGTATAAACATACAATCCCCTCTGTTATATAACATTATGTATCAACCCTGCCCATGGTCTCCATGTCTCCGACTCAATTGTTTATTGTGCATAGAGCATATTATACCCTGGAGAAATGATTTAAGTGGAGGTGTAGGGATACAGGTCAATGTCCTAGATGCAAGAAATAGATGGCAGTGTTAATACACATGCTCTGGAGATGCCCCAAACGTGATCAGTATTGGCATGTAGTATTATCCACAATTAATGATCGCCTTGCGATATCTATCGGGCTAGATCCTGGGATCTGTCTCCTGAGTGTCCTGGACAATTCCGGGATGTCAGGAGACAAAATCATTCCAGTTATAAGGAGTCTGTTCCAGGCACGCAAGCTCATAGCTCAAAAATGGATCTCACAGTCTCCACCGACAGTTGAGGAATGGAGAATACAAATGTGTGAAACTATAATTAATGAGAAATATACTTTTTCACATAGAGGTCACCCAGAGAAATATGAAAAAAATTGGAAAAGATGGATGGAATTGCAGGATTCGACCGAGTTGGGATAGAGGGGCAGAGGGGGTGAGTTTGTTGGGAGAGGGGGTCTCGGAGGGTTTTTTCTTTCTTCCTTTTTTCCATATTTGGTTGGTTATGTTTGTAAGTATTGTTCTGTATGTTTGAAAAATTAATAAAAAGTGATCTGATTAAAAAAGAAAAAAAAATGATGTGTCCCAGTGTATGTGTTATATAAAAAAGATTCAGATTTCTACCTTATATCAGAGCATCACGCTCACGTGACTTCTCAGCTCTCTCCTTTCCCGGGCTGACAGGTCCGAGAACTCCCGCTGATGTCAACTGGGGAGGAGGCGAGGACAGAGGAGAGAGAGCCGAGCAGTCACATGAGTGCCGGGAGATGCTCTGATATAAGGTAGAAATCAGCATCTTTTTTATATAACACATACACTGGGACAAATAATGTTATTTAACAGAGGGGATTGTATGTTTATACTATAGTTATGATAGCAACATGAGGGGATGGCGGGGAAGTCAATAGAGGTGACAGGCAAGTTGGGGAGGGGAAAGAGCAGTGAGGAGAGCTGCGAATGACAGAGGCACTGTAAAATGACCACGGTGTCAGGGCACAGCAGCAATGATAAACTGTGGCCAGTTTACAGGGGAGAGGGCAGAACCAGACCAGGCAGGATCAGCCAGGCTTTTTATACAGTTTTTGCAGTATGCTTCGGGTACAGGCTCTGGCATCTCTAGCAAGGGAACAGGAAGTGAAGACTTGCGGCTTCACAGACTGTTTTTTTACTGCATATGTGCGGGTTTTGCTGCACCTTGTGAATGGTCCCGTAGTCTTCTGGAATATGTTCCAGAAGATTGCGGGGGGAAGAAGGGAAGCCGGAAATGGGAGAGGGTACCTGTCAAAACCAAGTACCTACTCCCCCCAAAAAGGGCCAAATGTGGCATGGAGGGAGGAAGGGTACAAGCAAGTGGAGCTTCTCCTTTTGGGTGAAGCTTAGCTTTAAGTAAACTTGTTTCTATAGGTAATGTTCTATTATTTAATATAATTATTATTTAAAAGATTACCAAGAAGAAAGATCACATTTCACAGATGACTGCAGAATAATTTCATACTTTTCTATTGCGTATTCCCACGCGTGCACTTGCATATAAATTTAAAGGGTTTAGGTTTGACTTCATATTATATGGTTTTCATAAATCTAAAAGAAAATTGTTCAAGAAAATAGTTTTAAACTGCACTGACATGTTAGTTGCACATTTCCAATGAAATTGTAATCAAAAATCAATCTTGTAGCTCCAGCTACAGTCAGGTCCATAAATATTGCATTCTATGCATTAAGATAAAAAGCCTTCTGTGTATAGCAGCCTCCCCAGCCCCCCTAAGCCCTAAGCCCCTTACCTGAGCCCCCATCTCTGTCCAGTGATGTCCACAAGTCCCTCGGCTGACTCTCTCTCCTGATTGGCTGAGACACAGCAGCCACCCCATTGGCTCCCACAGCTGTCAAAGTAAATTAGCCAATCAGGAGAGAGGGGGTGGGGCCAAATGGCAGCTCGGTGTCTGAATGGACACACAGAACTGCAGCTCAAATAAGGTACCCCCATAGTAAGCTGCTTGCTGTGGGGGGAAATTGACAGGAGGGAGAGGCCAGGAGCAGCGAAGAGGGACCCGAGAAGAGGAGGATCTGGGCTGCCCTGTGCAAAACCAACAGAGGAGGTAAGCAGGGATGCACCGAAAACCCCTGTTTGGTTCGCACCAGAACATCCGAACAGACAAAAAATTTGTCCGAACATTCAAACACAGAATCTATGGGACTCTAACATGAAAAATCAAGTGCTCATTTTAAAAGCTTATATGCAAGTTATTGTCATAAAAAGTGTATGGGGACCCGGGTCCTGCCCTAGGGGACATGTATCAATGCAAAAAATAGTTTTTAAATCAATCGTTTTTTCAGGAGCAGTGATTTTAATAATACTTAAAGTGAAGCAATAAAAAGGAAATATTCCTTTAAATATCATGCCTGGGGGGTCTCCTTAGTCTGCCTGTAAAAGAGCGCACCTCTGTGATGTTTAGAACAGTGCCACCACAAAATGACATTTCCAAAGGAAAAATTGTCATTTAAAATTGCGGCTGTAATGTATTGCCGGTTCCCTGCAATATACAAAAAAATCACTGAAAAACATTGCGTAGGGCCCCTCCCCCCCAAAATTGACGTGGGGTCCCCTCTAAGATCCAAACCAGACCCTTATCCGAGCATGCAGCCTGGCCAGCCAGGATAGGGGGGACAAGCGAGCGCCCCCCCCTTCAGAATCGTACCAGGCTACATGCTCTCAACATGGGGAGTATGGGTGTTTGGGGCAGGGAGGCTCTGTGCTCCCCACCCCAAAGCACCTTGTCCCCATGTTAAGAGCTTCTTCTCCACAACCCTGGGCTGCGGTTGTGGGGGTGTACGGGCAGTGAGCTTATCAGAATCTGGAAGCCCCCTTTAATAAGAGAGACCCCAGATCACGCCCCCCCCATGTGAATTAGTATTGGGTACATCGTACCCCTACTACTTCACCAAAAGTGTCAAAAAAGGAAAAACACAGGAGACGAGTGGGGACAAGTCCTTTATTAACCACTTCCCGACGGCCGTATGCAGAATGACGGCCGGGAAGTGGTTTAGTTATCCTGACTAGGCGGCATATGACGTTCTCAGGATAACATGCTGGCGTGCGCCCGGGGAGGTGCGCATCGTGGTGGTGATCGGTGGTGTGGAGGGTCAGTGTGACCCCCCCGCATTACCGATCTCGGTAAAGCGCTTCCATCTGAAGCACTTTACCATGTGGTCAGCCGTGACCACCAGGTAAGGGGCACGGTGCCCAATATGGATGGCACTCAGTGCCACCTTCAGATGCCGCCCTAGACCACCAGGGAATGGGCCTTTATCAGTGCATCTGCCCACCATTGCCCCTATCAGTGTGCACCAGTGCCCACCTATCAGTGCCCATCAGTGCCACCTATCAGTGCCCAGTGCCATCTATGAGTGCCCATCAGTGCCGCTTATCAGTGTCCATCAGTGCTGCATATCAGTGCCTGTCAGTGCTGCATATCAGTGCCACCTATCAGTGTCCATCAGTGCTGCTTATTAGTGCCGTCTAACAGTGCTCATCTTTGCTGCATATAAGTGCCTCATCATCAGTGCCACCTCATCAGTGCTGCCTCATCAGTGCCGCTCAGTACTGCCTCATCAGTGCCTGTCAGTGATGGAGAAAATGTACTTATTTTCAAAGTTTTGTGACAGAAACAGAGAATTTTTTTTTTCAAAATTTTCGGTCTTTTTTTATTTGTAGCGCAAAAAATAAAAACCGCAGGGGTGATCAAATACCACCAAAAGAAAGCTCTATTTGTGGGAACAAAATGATAAAAAATTTGTTTGGGTACAACGCCGCACGACTGCGCAATTGTCATTCAAACGCAACAGCACTGAAAACTGAAAATTGGTCTGGTAGTAAAGTGTTCTAAGTGCATAGTATTGAAGTAGTTAAAAAAGAAAAAAAAAGTGTCCCCATTGTAATCCATCATCAATTACGGCGAGCAACAGACCCGAAAAAAACAAAAAAACGCACAGCTCCTCCTCCATGGGAGGGCTCCCACCAACTGAGCTCTCTTTGTTTTGACGTTTTATTTATAGTGAAGGGCGAGCCCACCCAGTGACGCAATTGAGCGACCCGCCCCTCTGACGCCCCCGCCATGCACTATAAATAAATGTCAAAACAAAGCCAGCGCAGATGGCGGCAGCCCTCCCATGGAGGAGTTGTAGGCGCCGTCTGTGGGTATTGACGGGCGGGATATTATGGGGTGTTCGGCAGCACCAAAGTCACACCGAACACCCCATAATGTTCTAAATTTGGGGAGAGGGCGAATAGCAAATGTTTGGCCCGAACGTATGCCCGGCCCTAACCGTTCGCCCATCCCTAGAGGTAGGTATAACATGCTTGTTATTTATTTAATTTTTTTTAAATGAGACTTTACAATCGCTGTAAGTTCTGTTTGGTTTTCTGTTATAACATGTCATTTTCTTTTTTGAAAATATGCAACACTGATTGTAAGCTGATATTTTACTTATCTGGAACCATCTCTGTAATTGTTCCTGTTGTATTTGTTGTGCTGACAATGCTAATAAACAACAGTTTAAAAAAAAGCATTGCATGTTCATTTGAAAGTGCTGCCTAATGTACCAAAATACACAAAAAAGGTACATTCATCATTTCTATTTGCAACTCACAATGCATAGAATGAATGGCACCACAGAGAACCAGTGATCATTTATATCCAGCCTTAGTCTGATGTGAATGGATCTTTTTAACTGTATGACAACATCAGGTGCTGTGTTAGGTTTAGCAAAATCATACAGCTCGCTGGTTATCATACACAAAAGAAGCAATCACAAGGTTTGCTGTACATAAATCTCTAGCTTTTAATGGTCTGTGCAGTCACATTTCTAGCATGGTGGGCAAATATTTAGAACTCTTGCTGCTTAGGTGCTGGGTGCAGTTCCAACCAGGAACCCTATCCAGACATGGGATGGGCAGGAGGGGAAGCTGCTGTGGGCTCTGTGGTATCATGTGTGGTGCTGCATGGAGAGTCCCTACCTACAAGCTGATAGGAGTAGTGACAGCAGCTGCAGCACTCTTGTCAGCTTAGTGCTGGAGGAGACAAGCCAGATCTGGAGAGGAAGAGAGAGCTGGGAGGAGGTGGGGGGTTGTGCTCCCTCTCCTCTCCAGTTCGTCCTCTTGCCACTGCAGCTCTCCTGGATCGGGAATGCCAGATCACCGCTGTGCAGTGTTTGTTTGCCCATCCCATCTCCTCCTAGCAAAGAATGTGGATAGAGGGAGGGTTAGTAAATGCCGCACAGTGGCGATCTGATCAGTGGGGGGCCTTAACACTGCAATCCCAAAGCCCTGCAGTAGCTGATAACTGTCCTTGCCATCTGCCTGTCAAAACTTTTAAGTCAGCATCCCCTAGGCTCCTCCTCAACTCTCAAGTATCAAGATGAGGAGAAGCCAGGGAGGAAGGACATCTTACGGGTATTTACCGAGCTGCATCTGAGGTCTGTGTGCTTGAAGAAGAGGAGCATTACACTGGGGATATAATGGGGGGGGGGGGCACTTGTGTTGGGGATGGAAGTATTAGAGCTATGAGGGGGGAGGAGAAAAAGATTAGTGCTAGGAGGGGGAGAGGATTTGTGTTGGGAGGTGGAATTTGGGGGGCAGCAGTGGTGCAAGATTTGTTTTATGAAGCAAAATTTGGGGGGGTTGAGTGGGGGTGGTTTTGGGGGGATGTGCTTGGAAAGGTGATTTGTGTTAGGAGAGGGATGGGGGGCATTTGTGCTAGGAGGTGGGATTTGTGCTGGAAGGGATAATGTGGGGGTGGGAGAGGATTTAAGCTCAGAGCCAGGGGAGGATTGACCATTAGGGCACTCCCATGATGATGGTGTGCACGGACGCAGCAGCTGAGTTGCGATAGTGACATTCCCCTCCACTGGTCAGTGTAGACCCCGGGGCTCTCCATAACATGCTCTGAAAGCTCAGTTAGTGGGAGAATAGGGCGGATCAGATCTCCTCCTCCCCGCTGAAGGCCTGAGGAAAGCATGCCGAGCCCCGGCCATCGCAGACACCTACATCCATCATCCAGCCACCTGTGACATGAGCAGTTGTGGAGATCATAGTGGAGCTCAGGGGAGAGGAAGGGGGAGGGGCCAACAGGCACACACTCAGGGCCAGTTCACACCATAGATGCTTTTCTGCATGCGAGTTTTTGAAGCGTTTTCGGTCCCTTCCGGTGCGTTTTTGATGCAGTTCAGTGCAGTTTTTTCCCCCTTTTTTTCTTAGGACATGTGCATTCCAGTGCATTTTTGGTGCATGTAGGTGCATCCCAGTGCATTTTTGGTGCATGTAGGTGCGTTCCAGTACAGTTCAGTGCATGAAAAATGCAGCATGTTCTACTTTTTTTTTCTGGAGCTGGAACTGACTGGAACTGACTGCACTGGTGTGAACTATGCCATTGGAAACCATATAACCTACTTTCCATGCATTTTTGATGCAGAATAAAAACGTACTGGACTGCATGTGGTGTGAACTTGCCCTTACACGTTGATGCTGTTCTCCCTCGTGTTGCAGGACTTACAGCAAGTGAGGCTCTGTAGACAGCCCATGATCGGTGCTTGGCTTGGAGGCAGTAGGTGAGAGAGAAAGAGGCATCAGGGTATGGGCAATTCTAGTGCTGGAATAAGAAATGAATGGGGTGGTAGGTAGGTCAGTGAGGATGACAGCATGGCTCCCCCTAGCTGAGGAGCCAGCAGTACTAAGTGTTAGTAGTGCTGTGCTTCATCTCAGCCATATAGTAATATTATACAGTACACTGACAGTTGATGGAGACCCCCTCCCTGCTCCTTCTCTTGATCTCCCTACCATGCTGTAATACTGCTCCTAGTGCCACCTGGCCCAGATCCCTTCTCCTCCCCACCTGGCTGGGCCCAACCTTTCCTCTCCCCTTGAGCTCCGCTACGATCAGCGGAACTGCTCATAATCCTGGTGGCGGGAGGTAGATGGCTGCAATGGCAGTTCAGTGCTGCTTTCCTATGGCTGTTAGCATAGAGGAGAAGAGCTGATCCATCCCATCCTCCCACTCCCTGAGCTGTCAGTGCACGTTAGGGAGAGCCTTGGGATATACATCCACTGGGGGAGGAGGGGATCTGTTACTACCAAACCTCAGCCACCATGCGTGCCACCACTTTCTATCATGGGGCCCCCTACTGGTCCTGTCCCTTAAATACTGTCTGAGGGCTTCCAAATGAAATGTGGGCAAGATGCTGATCTGCTGTGAAGTGTGTGCTCAAAGGTGTGGAGCTGGTGTGCTGAGGTGGAAAATTTGAAAATTGAACTGGGGCTGTGAAACAGGAGTGCTGGAGGTATCCCACTGCTGAGAATTGGTTGGTTTGAAACCACTGGGAGGCTGTCAGCCTGGGAAGCGGTTGAGCCATTGAGCTGCTGGAGCCACTGAAAGGCAAGCTGCTAAGCCTGGAGCCACTGAGCCACCATCGGGGTGAGGAGATAATGGGGGGGGGTGGGGGTGAGGAGATAATGGGGGGGGGGTGGGAGGTGAGGAGACAGTAGGGGGATGGTGCGATAGGTTTAGGAGATAATGGGGGATGGGGTGAGGATATAATGGATAATGAGGAAAAAGAGGTGAGGCGATAATAGGGGGACACTGGGGAGGGATATCTCCTATACTTTGCTGCACTGTGAAGATATTTTTCAGACATTCAGTAAACTGTGTACTAGGTGTGAGAATGTGTTATTGTTCTGGTAAAGTTTGCTATCCATATCTCACATGGAGCTCTCAGTGGATTTTTTCTCCTGCTTTGTGTGGGATTATTATTGTTACCATACAGAATTTATATAGTGCCAACAGTTTGTGCAACCCTTTACAATATTGTAAGGAACCATCCAGGGCCATTGGCAGACCTATGCGCAGGCGCACGTAGCATCATGGGTGTGCACCTGTGCGCGTGTGAGTATGCACCGGCAATGGCACCAAAGATGGCCATTTAAGCAGCTGACACCCTGCACTCGGTGCTGTCTGTTCTACAGCGTTCCTGCACCTGTGATCCCCCCAGCGTTTGTTCTGAGAGACTTCCTGTTCCTGTGACCCCAGCTATCCTTTGGACTTGTTTGCTATCTGCCTGCCCTGACCTTGGATTATTTATGACTACTCTTCTGCCTGTGCCCTTTGTACATCAGCTGCCTGTACGTTATCGACCCAGCCTGTACCCAAGTACCCGTTTGCCTGATCCCTCTGTCCCTCTCTGCCCACCAGTTGCCGACCCGGACCGCACCACTAACTTTCAGCCTGCACAAGCTTCAGTGGACCTATACCGGCCATCAGAGACTTGTCCAGCCTTCATGCCCCCCTGTGCTCCCGAGCTCCCTGTCTGCACTACCAGGGGTTCTCGAACCAGGGCCACAAGAGAGGTTGCCCCCACATAAGCCAGACTCAACCACCAGGTACGTGACAAATATAAAGAGAGACAATACACCAACAGTACAATTCAATACAAGAGGGTTAGAGGAGCCCTGCTCCTGCGAGCTTACAATCTAATAGGGGGGTGCTGGTGAAACAAAAGGTAGGGACTGTAAGGTATGAACTGATTAGGGGAGTAGAAGATTGGTTTGTTATCTGGAGGCAGGATAGGCCTCCCTGAAGACATGAGTTTTCAGGGATAGCCTAAAAGTAGACAGAGTAGGAGATAACCGAACAGGTTGGGGTAGTGAGCTCCAGAGGATGGGAGAGGCTCTGCAGAAGTCCTGAAGATGAGCATGGCAGGAGGAGACAAGGGAGATAGAGGTCAGAAGGTCTTGGGAGGAGTGGAGAGGACGGTTTGGGTGATTGGTGATGTAGCTCGGTGCAGAGTTATAGATGGCTTTGTATGTTATGGTTAGGGTTTTGAATTATATTCTTTGGAAAATGGGAAGCCAGTGGAGAGAGGAGTAGCGGACACTGAATGGTTGGTAAGATGGATGAGTCTGGCAGCGGCATTCATGATAGACTGAAGACGGGATAGCTTGCGAAGAGAGAGGCCAATGAGGAGGCAGTTACAATAGTCAAGGTGAGAGATAACAGGGTAGTGAAAAAGTTGGTTAGAGGTGTGAACGGTTAGAAAGGGGCGTATTTTGGAGATATTTCGGAGGTGAAGTCTGCAAGATTTGGACAGTGATGGGATCTGGGGTGAAAGGACAGGTCACAGTTTAGAATTACACCTAGTACCCTGGCATGAGGGGAGGGACTGATGGTTGTATTATTGATCTTGATGTACCAGAAGCCATGGGAGTTTATTAACTGACCAAGGGATGAGGTGTAAATGGAGAAGAGAGGGGGTCAGGGGACAGAACCTTGAGGTACCCCTACAGAAAGAGGTAGTGGAGAGGAGGAAACAGAGTTATAGATCACACTGAAGAAGCACTGTGATAGGTAGGAGAGACAGGAGAGAGCAGAGTCTTGAAGGACAAGAGAGTGGAGTTTTTTGAGGAGGAGGGGAAGGTCAACAGTATCAAAGCCTGCAGAGAGGTCGAGTAGTATGAGTATGGAGTAGTGGACATTGGTTTTAGCAGTTAATAGGTCATTAGTGAGTTTCACTAGGGCAGTTTCAGTGGAATGTAGTAAGCGAAAGCCAGACTGTAAGGCATCAAGAAGGTTGTTGTCAGTTGTCAGAAGCTAAGAGGGTTGTACACTAAGCTTTCTAAAAGTTTTGACACAAACGGGAGAAAGGAGATGGGTCTTAAGTTGTATAGGCTGGTGGGGTCCACTGAGGGCTTTTTAAGTATGGGGTGATCAGGGAATATTTCAGAGGGCAGGGGAAGGTACCAGTAGAGAACATTGTAGTTAGAGAACTCATACAGATAAATGAGTGAATAGAACTTTCTTTGTGTCCGGTGACCCACATCTGTGTTCACTGTCCTTCATTTCATTAACCACTTGCCGACCACCTCACTTACAAGTACGGTGGCAAAGCAGCCTCTCTGTTCTGGATCACATATCTGATACGTGATCCAGCACCTTCATGTAGGGGACACGTGTACACGTGCCCGCCTCCCCAGCTGTGCTATGATTATTTACAGAACAAGACAATCAGTGGGGGCTGGCCACTGGCAACCGCTAATCGGCTCTGTCATTCAGGGAGCAGATCTCTGTGTTGTAAACAACACAGAGCTCCGAACACTGACAGGCAACCTTGCTGTTTTTTATTCCCTGCAAAGCAGGGGAGAAAACAGCAAGATCGCTTAGTGAAAGAACCACATAACACAAACATTACACATAATAGGCACACATTTAACGCCTGGATCGCCCCTAGATGTTTATCTTAATTTTGAACATAGTGTGGAGAAATTCTGTGATGAATGCATTTAATCTGGACAATGCATTATGTAGGTGGGGCTTTGTGTGGGCGTGGCTTGAATATAGGCGGGGACACAGGGGGCCCCATGATCTCCTATTGCCCGGGGCCCCATGAGTTGTCAGTCTGCCCCTGCTAAGAGCAGAAGTTTGAGGGGTAGAGCATTTGCTCTAAGTGGGGGAATTCGGGGGGGGGGGGGTAAAAATTGAGCTGGGAGGGAGGATGGGGGGGGGCAATATTTGTGATTTGTTGTAGAGGAAGTGGGGGAATTTTTGTTTGGGGAGAATTTTGGCTTGCAAGTGGGATTTATGCTTAGGGGGTAAGCGTGCAGATTACTACTTGAATTTCTTTGTGGGGAGGGGGAGAAGGAGGATTTTTGCTGACACATAATGCTCATACATTCTGAGGGGTAGAGCGGACATGGCATTTGGCATCTCACCCTGGGTGCTATATTGCCTTGTCCGAGCACTGATCCTATCTGCATACTTTTTTTTACTCTCCCCACAATCCAAAACATACCAGTAGGGTAAGTGGTTTCCAAGCACAATTGCCTATAGTTAGCATGCTTGTATATGTGTGACTTAAATAGACACAGTAGATAATACATATTTCTGTGGCACAGAATGTACTCTTATGCCACAATGAAACTTCAGAGTGTTTGAATAATTACTATAGAGGCCAGATGGGCTAGATTCATGAAACATATTAGATTGCTAGTCAATAATGTCATAACATTGTGTATAAAAGAAGCACTTTATAGTAATTATTCATAATTATCCACCAGGTCAGCATAGATATGCTTCCTCTGACCGTGTTATAAACTTTACAGAAAAAAAACAAAACTAGTTCAGTACATGTAAAAAGCACACAAAGATCATATTCATTGTTGGTGTCCAAAACGTTGTTATCTGTGCATTTCTAACCAATACTTACAGTGTCTAATGAAAACAACACAATTTACTGATCCAGCTACACATATTGAAGGGCCAAGGTTAGTACAACCAGCTGCTGCCTACAATTTGACTACATTCTGAGCTCCATCTTATCATCAAAGAACAGGCTCATCATTGATGGTGTCATACTATTAACATCCACAATTGAGATTTCTCCTCCTCATTATCCTCTGTATTCTCTTCATTGTCACATCAGCCCACATGGCTCACCATGCAAAACTGTGCACTGGCGTCAAGAGACTCAGTAAGGCTGGCACACTGACAGCTATGCATAGGCTGATGACAATTGCAAGAAAATATGGGAAAAAATTGTATCTTTGTACAAAAAATTACGTTTTATATAAAGATGATAATCAATATGTCCATGTTTTTTTTTTGTTATATAATACAGTAAAGTGTATACCAGTATTGGATAACACAACTTAAGCAATCATAGTATTAAGACTTTCATAGGCATGCAAATTTGTTTTACAGGTTCAAAACTCCACTCCCTGTCACACATGGAAATATGAGCACCCTCACAAAAATCTGTAGCTATAACATTGGAAGTACAAAAGTTGCACAGATTTTTTTTTTCGTGATTTAACTGATAACATTGACACAATAGTGACGAGTACTATAAGCTAAGACACCTTAAAGTGTATCTAAGCCCAAAAACAAAAATGCATTATAGGCCTTAGATGTGGAGGCTGAATTCTGTTTCTTGTTTAGCCTTTTTTCTTTATTTGTGCAATGGAACCATTCTAATTGGTGCAACTTGAGTGGGTCCGACTTAGAAAAAGGTTCCTGCACTACTTTTGGTCCGACTTTGGTACGACTTGCATTGACTTCTGTTAAAGAAGTCGCATGCAAGATGTGCTGAAGTCACACTGGGTTCCGATTTCAAAGTCGTGCGAAAGTTACAAGTAGTCCATGCTGAACTACAGAACTTCTCTCCCTTGCGTATCTTCATAACATCAGGGGAGTGTTCTTAATTTCACAGAGGGAGACAGGTCTGCTTTTAGCTCTCGTTCACATTGAATGCAGCTTTAAAATCATGCATTTTCGGAGTGGTTACGCTTAGAGTGGTTACGCTCACTCCTCAACTGTTTCTATGGAGGAGCAGCATAGCCACCTTTGGACAACAGGATTGTCAACCTATGGAGAGGCTAATATTAATGGTAGACTTAGATGTACTTTGGCTAATAAATTAAAGTGGTTGTCAACTCTTGACTACCACTTTAAACAACATGTAAGCCTATAAGGCTTACCTGTAGGTCCCGGGAATATCTCCTAAACTTGCATAGTTTAGGAGATATTCCCTGTATCTGCATGTGCCGACGTCATCAGCACATGTACACCGAAGAATCGAGCTGCTTGGTGCCGTTTCTATGGGGCCGTGCCATTACCGACGGCTCCCGCGTGCATGTGCGGGAATGAACCCGGAAGTAACTTCGGGTGGAAGATGTCGGCCCTGTACCTGGAGTGCCGACTCCGATACAGGGCTTCATTCTAAGGTAAGTATTTCATAATGAGCTAGTATGCAATGCATAGTAGCTTATTATGCCTTTCTCTTGCAGGGTTTTATTTTTTTATTTTTTCTTTAAAGCCTAAATCCAGCTACTTCACTAAAGCTGTCACAGTAAGGCCCCTTTCACACATGCGGACTGTGTATCCATTTTGCACCCATCCGTTGACAGAGGAAAAAGAGACATCAGTGCATCTCTATGGAAAAATGGATGTACAGTATATCACAAAAGTGAGTACACCCCTCACATTTTTATAAATATTTTATTATATCTTTTCATGTGACAACACTGATTAAATTACACTTTTCTACGATGTAAAGTAGTGAGTGTACAGCTTGTATAACAGTGTAAATTTGCTGTCCTCTCAAAATAACTCAACACACAGCCATTAATGTCTAAACCACTGGCAACAAAAGTGAGTATACCCCTATGTGAAAATATCCAAATTGGTCCCAAAGTGTCAATATTTTGTGTGGCCACCATTATTTTCCAGCCCTGCCTTAACCCTCTTGGGCATGAGGTTCACCAGAGCTTCACAGGTTGCCACTGGAGTCCTCTTCCACTCCTCTATGATAACTTCACAAAGCTGGTGGATGTTAGAGACCTTGCACTTCTCCACCTTCTGTTTGAGGATGCCCCACAGATGCTCAATAGGGTTTAGGTCTGGGGACAAACTTGGCAAGTCCATCACCTTTACCCTCAGCTTCTTTGGCAAGGCAGTGGTCATCTTGGAGGTGTGTTTGGGGTCTTTATGTTGGAATACTGCCCTGCTGCCCAGTCTCCGAAGGGAGAAGTTTATGCTCTGCTTCAGTATGTCACTGTACATTTTGGCATTCGTGGTTCCCTCAATAAATTGTAGCTCCCTAGTGCCGGCAGCACTCATGCAGTCCCAGACCATGACAGTCCCACCACCATGCTTGACTGTAGGCAAGACACACTTGTCTTTGTACTCCTCACCTGGTTGCCGCCACACACGCTTGACACCATCTGAACCAAATAAATTTATCTTGGCCTCAACAGACCACAGGACATGGTTCCAGTAATCCATGTCCTTAGTCTGCTTGTTGTCAGCAAATTGATTGTGGGCTTTCTTGTACATCATCTTTAGAAGAGGCTTCCTTCTGGGACAACCAATTTGATGCAGTGTGCGGCGTATGGTTTGAGTACTGACAGGCTGACCCGCCACCCGTTCAACCTCTGCAGCATTGCTGGCAGCACTCAAATGTCTATTTCCCAAAGACAACCTCTGGATATGACTCTGAGCACGTGCCCTCAACTTCTTTGGTCGACCATGGCGAGGCCTGTTCTGAGTGGAACCTGTCCTGTTAAACTGCTGTATGGTCTTGGCCACCGTGCTGCAGCTCAGTTTCAGGGTCTTGACAATCTTCTTATAGCCTAGGCCATCTTTATGTAGAGCAACAATTCTTGTTTTCAGATCCTCTATGTTTGCAAGATTTCTTTGCCGTGAGGTGCCTTGTTGAACTTCCAGTAACCAGAGTGAGAGTGATAATACCAAATTTAACACACCTGCTCCCCATTCACACCTGAGACCATGTAACACTAACGAATCTCATGACACCAGGGAGGGAAAATGGCTACTTTGGACTTTGGCTCAATTTGGTCATTTTCACTTAGGGGTGTACTCACTTTTGTTGCCAGCGGTTTAGACATTAATGTCTGTGTGTTGAGTTATTTGAGGGGACAGCAAATTTACACTGTTATACAAGCCATAGACTCACTACTTTACATTGTAGCAGAGTGTAATTTCTTTAGTGTTGTCACATGAAAAGGTATAATAAAATATTTACAAAGATATGAGGGGTGTACTTACTTTTGTGAGATACTGTAAATGGATAATCATCCATTTACATAGGTTGATATTCACTTTTATCAGCATCGTTTTTTTGGAACGGATCAATGCCCTACTTTACTTCTGTTAATAAAACATATCGGACAAAAAACGGATATAAACAGACAATCTGTCCATTTTTGCATAAAAAAATGGCTCTGGGATTCAAGAGGTTAAAGCGGAGTTCCGCCCCCCCAAAGATTAACAGTCTTTACTATTAGGGCACTTACCTGTAGGGATCCAGCTGTGTCTTCACCCAAGCCGATTCTTGAAACAGCTTTCTGGTGCATGGCGCCTCCATCTCGGCTAAGGGAAACCGGCAGTGAAGCCTTGCGGCTTCACAGCCGCTATCCTCCTGTGCATGCTTGAGTCATGCTGCACTCTGTAAATGTGACAGCTGTGGGGGCAAACTTCTGCCTTACTTTGCCACTGTAAACTGAGCCGGAAGTGGGAGAAGGTACCTCTCAAAACCAGGTACCCCCTTCCCTCCAAAAGGTGCCAAATGTGGCAACGGATGGGGGGAGAAGGCAGACAAGTGGAGCTTCCCCTTTTCTGATGTAAAAACGGATGAGAAACTGATGTAAACTTCAGCCATTTTTTCTTTGGAAAAACATGACTGAATTGATGAGGCCCCTTTCACACATACAGACAGTTTATTTAATCAGTTCAGTCGGGTCAACACGAATGAAGTCTATATCAGTTTTTCATCAGCTGCTCATCAGTTTTTCATCGGCTGCTCATCAGTTTTTCATCAGTCTTTTGTACATTCACTACCAATGCAAAAACTGATGAAAAACAAACCAAAATGGATGTTGACTGAAACGGATGTAAACTGATGCAAATGGATGTTCATCCCTTTACATCCATTTTTCCATAGAGATACATTGATGTCCGTTTTCCATCTGTCAATGGATGGATGAAAAATGGACAACAGGACCGCGTGTGTGAAAGGGCCTAAGAGTCGTTTTTCACTTTTGGAATTCTTTAGTTATATAAATAAAAGCTGGCCATTGTAAGCACCCCTGCTTTGCAATAAATGGTTTGTATGAATCCTCTAGCTGTTAGACCACTTTCACACTGAGGCAGTTTTAAGGTGCTTTTGAGCTAAAAATAGCACCTGAAATTCTCCTGAAAACTGCCTCCCATTCACTTCTTGTACAAAGGGTTTTATTAGCATTAAAGGATAATACATAACAACAGTACGTGACATTCTGATGACATCATATTCAGAGCATCACACGAAAATAAGCGATGAATAGATATGCGAAAAACATTAAAAATTGTGTAATACAAAGGCATAGAGCAGAAACAGTGATGTCTTGTTCTTGTGATTGGCCTAAAAATATGAAACCTTTTGTAAAAAGTAAAAAGGGAAAGAGAATAGAAGAGAAGAGAAAAAGAAAAGAAGAAAGGGGAGGAAAAGAAAAAGAAAAAAGAAGAAGATGAAGAAAGGTCCGAGGGCTGTGAGACAGGGCCAGATTGAGAGAAGTGTACTATCAAATCAGGGCGGATGTTAGTTAGCAATCCAGGGCTGCCAAACTCGCAAGAATTTATCGCCGTCAATTTCTCATTAATCATAATATCGTTCATTTGATTTTTGACCGCCTCAAAGCTAAGTATTGGAGTTTTCCAGGCCCTTGCTATTGTGAGTTTAGTTGCCGTAAACAAATGCATTGCCAATTGGCGCTCAGGATGAAGTAGTTCCATTACACAGGAGGGCCTCATAGGGGTCCTTTTTCAGATTAGTATGAAATAGAGTGTGGAGAAGGGAATATACTCTGACCCAAAGTCTGTGTACCTTTGGGCAGGTCCACCAAATGTGTGCCATAGTGCCCTGTTGCGAGCATCCCCGGAAGCAAAGAGGGGAATAGGCTGGAGTGAAGCGTGCCAGTCTTGCTGGGGTGTAATACCACCTGTACAGGACTTTATATGCGTTCTCCAGGATAATGACATTTTTAGAAGATTTAGAAACTGCTACAGGCATGGCCTGCCAGTCCTCTGGATCTAGTTGCCTCCCCAACTCCCCTTCCCATTGTGAATGATAGCGGTTCAGCGGTGGACGTTGGGAAGAAATGATTGCCAAATAATGTAAGGATATCAGTCCGGCGGAATGGGGCCTAGACCTACAGTAAGTTTCGAAGGAGGTCAATGCATAAGGTGTGGGTTTGGATTTTATAAGCTGTTGAATAAAGTGTCTAAGTTGCATATAGCTGTAGTGTTCCCTGAGGGGAATATCGTGGGAAGACCTTAGAGCTTCAAAGGTGAGAATTCTAGTTGGGGTGAGCAAGGAATGGACATCAAGGAAGCCATTCCCCAGCCACCAGGAAAACTGATGGGGGTTATCAATTCCCGGAGGGAACAGTGGGCAATATATTAGGTGAAGTAAGGGCAGATGAGGGGAGATTAGGCCCGCCGAATATTTAATCGAATCCCACAAGTGCAAAGAATGAGACAGGCAAGGCCCAAGTGTGGGTGGGCGATATTCCCGAGTGAGCCACAAGAGAGAAGCGACTGGAGTCGGGGAAGAATACACCAGGTCTATTATAGCCCAGAAAGGCATTTGGCTATTTTCATGCAGGAGCGTAAGAGGGGCAATGTTCGCGGCTATGTAATATGCCCACAGATTGGGGACTGAAAGGCCTCCATTGATCTTGCGGGCATATAACAGCTGTTTAGCTATTCTAGGCTTAGTTGGTCCCCAGATAAATCTTAGGAGTCTCCGTTGATGTATGCGTAAGATATGGGAGGGAACAGAAACTGGGAGGACTCAAAAGAAATATAAAAGTTTTGGAAGGTAGGTCATGCGGACCGCCGCAATTCTGCCAAACCAGGACATCGGAAGATGTGTCCAAGAGGAGAGCATATCTGTAAGTTTTCGAAATAAAGTAGGGAAATTAGCCTGGTAAAGCCGTGAATATGCAGGAGTTAACTTAATTCCAAGGTAGAGCAAAGAGGTTGACCATTGGAATGAGAAAGACTCGTTTAAGGATGCCAGCTCTGATTGGGGAAGATTTAGTGACATAGCTTTAGATTTGGTAGGGTTAACCTGTAGTCCGGAAAGTAAAGCACAGTTGTTCAGAAGCGAGAATAAATTTGGGAGAGCGAAATCTCGTCTGCAAAAACAGATATCTTGTGGGCAATGCCTGCTATTTCAATTCCCGAGAACGAACCGCCTCCGCCAGAGGCTCCAAGGCGAGGATAAATAGTAATGGGGACAGGGGGCAACCCTGCCAGGTACCCCTACCTATGGGGAATAGGGGGGATTCAAAGCCGTAATATTTTACTTTGGCCTGAGGAGAAGCATATAGTGCCGAAATCCAGGACAAAAATGATGGACCAAAGCCATAGTGATGAAGAACTGCTTTCATGTAGGGCCAAGACAATGTGTCAAAGGCCTTGTTGACATCTAATGATAAAAACATTGTAGGTATAGCCTTGCTATGAGCTCTATGCTGTATTTTAAGCAAACGTCTGATTGCATCACCTGCCTGTCTCTTAGGAACAAAGCCAACCTGGTCCTTTTTAATCAATCTGGGTAAGAAGGAATTAAGACGGTTAGCTAGGATTTTGGTCAGCAGGTTCATGTCGATATTTATGAGAGAGATCGGCCTGAAATTTGACCAGCTAATATGATCGCGGTCTGGCTTCGGAATCATTACAATGTTGGCAGTTAGGAGGTTGGGAGTGAAGGAATTCCAGTTTTTTATCGAATTATACATGTTCACTAAGTGGGGGGGGCTACGACATCCGAAAGTTTCCTGTAGAATAATGCCGTATAGCCATCTGGGCCCGGTCTCTTCCCCACCTTCAACTCTTTAATAGCCTGTAAAACTTCCTGAACCTGAATATCTTTATCCATTAAGGACATATGGGGCTCCGATAAAGAAGGCAATGATAAGTTATTTAAAAAGGTCTCAATTCCCTGAGCGGGAGGGCTATCAGGAGCTGTATACAGAGTCAGGAGACGGTAACGGAATTCCTCCAAAACCCGCTTAGGATTGCCCGTCAGGATGTTATGCTGAGTTCGGAGGGTAATAGGGGCAAATTTAAGGGCAAAGGTGTGGAGCTTTTTGGCTAACATAGTATTAGGCTTGTTCGCCTTCATGTACCATTTTTGCCTCGCCCACCTCAATGTTTTTTCTGCTTCGTCAGTTAAGCATAAGTCTAGCTCCGTCCGGGCCTGCTCCAACAGTTTGCGATTAGTCGGAGTTGGAGTTTGCTTGAAAGTTTGGGAAGCTAAGTCTAGGTGGTGTTCCAGGGCTTGCCTGTCGCGTGCCCGCTCGCGTTTCCTTTTCATCGCCAATTGTATAACTCTCCCCCGCAGAACCGCTTTATACGCCTCCTAGAGGGTTACTGAAGAGACAGACCCAGTGTTTGTACTAAAATACTCTACTGAAGTCTGTTGAATGTCAGCTAAGATATCCTTGATTGATAAAAGGGAATCGTTCATAACCCAAGGTGAGTACTGTGGTCTACAGAGGAGAGAATGGCAAACTACCAACACCGGGTCATGATCTGACCACGGTGCTGATAGAATAGAAGCAGACTGCACCAAGGGAAGGTGTTGACGAAAGATAAACATATGGTCAATTCTAGATTGTATATGATGGGGATGGAAATAGTAGGTATAATCTTTCCCCGTGGGGTGCATCTTCCTCCAGATGTCTACCAGGTCAGAGGACTGTAGCGAGCTTAAAAATTCCTTATCATCAGGGGAGGGGACTTTGTGTTCCAAAGGGGTATTTATCTAGATATGGGTTCAGCAACACATTGGAGTCACCTTCCATTAATAAGGTACCCTTCTGGTGGGCTTTCAGCAAAGAGCAAATATGTGGCAGGAAAGGCCCTGGATTAACATTAGGGGCGTAGTAAGTCATAATAGTAACGTCCACATCTTGGAGAATACCCTGTATCAAAAGATACCTACCATTAGGATCTGCTATTTGTTTACTGCAAGTAAAAGGAATTGATTTATGTAAGGCTATAAGAACACTCCTTTGTTTAGTTGGGCCATTGGCTACAAAACCTGGGGGTATCTGGCGTCAAAATACTTGGGGCAAGAAGAAGAGGAAAAATGGGTCTCCTGAAGGCAAGCTATGTCTATTTGCTGTTTTTTGAGGTACCCAAATACTTTAACTCTTTTGTGGGGGGAATTCAGTCCCTGAACATTCAGGGACAACCAATTTAGTGTCATGCGTCCCAAGAAGAGGCATCATATTGTACCCTGTACTCCCAGCCCAAGGACCAAAAGAAGAGAAAGAACAGAATTTTAGTTAGGAAAGAAACAGGACAGGAAAAAAGAAAGTACTGGCCCAAAAAGTTTGATAGGCCAAAGGATAAATGAAGCACATTAATCATTATAAGCATGAACGCATCTGTTCGTGGAACAGGTGGCACTAGGTGGTCGGGGGTTGGTCGGGGCAAAGGTCCCGGCCAAGGTCCGGCTCATAGGGGGAGCAATAGTCTGTCGGGACCACTCGCCAGTGAGATACACTTTATCATTGAAAACAATATTGGTACAAAGCCGATCACTCTATAACAAATAAGAAAAAGCAGAAATCAAACTCAAACTGTTTAACAATATAGAAGGAAATTCCTCTGTTACACCCGGGCGGACCCCATCCTAGAGAATTCGAAAAGATTTTTCCCTTGCACTATTTCCGACGTCCCCAGGCAGCTGACGCCCACCAGGGAGGCCAGACGGCAGCGCAAGGCAGATTACACCTACAAAACTGGTGTTAAAGTCAAACAACTATGAGGAAACCTCCTCAGTTCAATAAAACTACAGGTATAATGTAGCTAGAAGCAAACATGAGCCATGGTAAAGGAAAAATAATAAAGAAAAATTGTGAGATACCTTGCACCTCCCCAACATACAAAGACCCAAGGACCCGTTGAACCATCTAATAACTGTAAAAATAAAAAAGGGGAAGGCTTTATCAACAACAAGGGTCAGGGGATCAGAATAATATGCAGAAAAGTCCATTCACTCCCCAGGCCACCATCACACAAATGGGGTGGCACTACACAGGGGAGGAAAAAAAAAAAAAAAGAAAAAATGATCCCCCACACAGTCACATACCAGTTGGGGTGCAGGTGAACCGGGGGTGGGTCAGACCAGGGCCTCAGCAGTGTAAACCTCATGTCATTGTGTGTAAGAGTTAAGGCACTGATCAGACCCTAATGACACAAAGGTATTTCAAGTAAAGCTCCTTGAGGAAAGTAGAATCAAGTTGCTGGGACTTTCCAGGAGAAACCAGAGAAAAAAAGAATATTGTAGAAATGCAGAAACTTGTATAGTCTATATTCAGCCAGTTGAAACAGGTTTAAAACGTTGAGCCTGAAGGTCCCCGCAAGGCCTGGGATGTAGGTTGGGATCCTTGAGATCTTTGGGACATTCGAGGGGCCTGGCGGGTGGCCTAAGTGGGTCTAGAACGAGCTGGTGTGGATGAAGATCCTGTGAAGAGGGCAAATCGAACTGCAGGTCCTGGAAGTGGTGATGCAATTCGTACAGAGAGGAGGCATGGAACTGGCGGCTCTGATAAGTGAAGGAGATCTTAAAGGGGAACCCCCATCTATATTTGATGTTTTGAGCCTGTAGGACTCGAAGATAGGGTTTTAAAGTCCGTCTTCTGGCTATTGTGGCTGGAGACAGGTCCGCAAACAATTGAAGGGGGTTGCCCTGAAAAGAAAGATCTTGTTGTACGGTAATAGTGAAACTTAATAATCACATCTCTGGGCGGGCCCTCAGATGGTTTGGGGGCAAGGGACCTATGGATGCGGTCGAATTCCAGCCTTTTCAGGGGCCAGTTCCTGGAAAAAAGCGGTAGCTGTGCCCAGCAGGTCAGTGACATTTTCAGGGAGACTGAATGCAGAGATTGTCCCTGTGGGCTCTATTTTCTGCGTCCTCCAGCTTGTCCCTCAAAGTGTCTAATTCAGCAGACAATTTATCCACTTCCTCCTCGTGCCCCTCAAGTACAGTGGTGGCCAAATCCATGCGTTGCTCTAACTGATTTGTACGGTAGCCTATCTCTTTAAGGCCTTTAACAAGGTCTGTGGAGAGCTTGCGGGAGGCCTGGGTGATTTCGTCCTTTACAATAGAACGAAATCTGGCTAACAAAGTATCTGAATCAGCTGCTATAGGACTCACCTGGTCCGTGGGGGAACTGATTGATGCTGTCAGACGGGGATGCAGGATCCGCCGCCGAGAGCTGTGTAGCGTCATCTGGCTCTGGTTGTTCGGGCGCTATCTTTGGTTTGCTCTTGCTCATGGCTGGGGAGGCCTTGTGCTGTAGCTGGCTTCTCTGGCGTCTCTTGGACGAGCGTAACATAACCGCCGTGTGCACAGAATGTTCCGGTGGCACGATGTGCAGGTCTGAGGTAGCGTTGTGCTGGCTGTGCCGTGTTAGGCGAGATTTGACGGTCCGACGGCACGGAGCAAGTATCTTACGCGGCCATCTTGCTTGCTCGCGAGCATGCGCCCCCTGCCTCCCATTCATTTCAATGGGTGCTTTCACACTGGGGCGGTGCGCTTGTAGGGTGGTGAAAAAAGTCCTGCAAGCAGCATCTTTGGGGCATGTTTGGAGCGCTTTAAAAAGTTCTTCAAAAACACCCCTGCCCTTTGAAATGAATGGGCAGCGCTTCAAAAAAATGGGTCTTTTTTTGCTTCTTTTAAGGTCACGTTGCCACATGACCTTAAAAAAAGCGCCTGAAAGAGCAGCAATAGCGCCGCTAAAATGCCGACCAGCATTTTAGCGACTGCTTTTGCAGTGCTTCAGTGAGAAAGGGGTCTTAATGGGAGTTGAAAAATTACAGACATAATGGCAGGATCAACAGGCAATAAACTACATTAGAGGTGGACTTAGAAAAACAAAATTGTTGTGTTAATGCAAGTGATGCCATTTTGTTTGCCTATAATTCCATTTTAAATGATAGTATAGTATAGGCTTACAATTTCTGAAGCATTTATCTGGCTGGCTAATCAGTGATTGCCAGTGTCCTACTGATCCTTCAATAGGAGGTGAAATTGTTCAGTACCATGTTGTTAGAGTGATTGTAAAGGATTTTTTTTCTAAATAACAAACATATCTTTTCTTACCTGCTCTGTGCAATACATTGCACAGAGCGGCCGTGAACCTCTTCTTTTTGGATCCCCCCGCTGGCACTCCTGTGCCCTGGATCCCCTGAATGACGTCTTTTAATGACGAAACGTATGTTGGGAGGGCGCGCTGATGTCACCGCTGTTTACTCTAAGCCCGTGAGATGGGAAGCCGGCTGGTTCTTAATGTGCATTCTATCTTTAACATTGTGAGTAGGATTTTTACACTATTTTAATAAAGTCTAAGCGGTATTATGCTATGCTTCTCTGGACTCACTCCCCTAGGCCTAATGGATGCAAGGGAGGTGGAGTGGGATTCCTCTTATCCCCACAGAGCACCTTTCAGGTTCTTCACTCTCCTCCCTCTCTGTCACTCTCATCATTTGAAGCCCACTGTATACGTCTATTCTCTTCAACCTCCCTAAGAATTGCTGTGATCTACCGACCTCCTGGACCGCTGTCAACTTTCCTTGATGAATTTTCTGCCTGGCTACCCTACTTTCTATCTTCTGAAATTCCCACAATCCTTCTTGGGGACTTCAACATCCCAGTTAACATGAACACTACTGCTACTTCTAAATTTCATAGTCTAACTTCCTCATTTGACCTAAACCAATGGGTACAGGCTCCTACTCACACTGATGGGAACACCCTCGACCTTGTCCTCTCCTATCTATGCACTCCATTCAACTTCTCCAACAATCCTTTTCCCCTCTCTGACCACCACCTTATTAGTTTCTCTCTCTCCCTGTCTTGCACCACCTTCCCCTCCAATCGCATAATCGTTATCCGTAGAAACCTTCGCCAACTCAACACTTCTCTCCTCTATTCTGCTACTGACCACCTCTATGAAAAAATCTCACCCCTGTCCTGCCCCAACCAAGCCACTGCCATAGCTTGCTCCCCTCACCACACACAAAATCAGGCCTCGACCCCTGCAACCCTGGCAAACAAACGACACCAGGAACCTCAAAAAGCGTAGCCGCGTCCTTGAGCGTCTGTGGCGCAAGACTAAGTCCCTCAAAGACTTCAACCAATACAAAACTGCTCTCCATAAATACAATTCCCGCCTCCACACTGCCAAGCAGACCTATTTTACCACTCTTATTAACACCTTCTCATCCAGTCCCCGTCAACTCTTCTCTACCTTTAACTCCCTACTTCGTCCTCCACCGCTTCCGCCCACTAACACACTCACTGCCCAGGAGGTTGCTAACCACTTCAAAAGCAAGATTGACACAATCCGTGACGAAATCTCCACTCTACAGGCATCCTCCCCAGTTGACACCCCACTACTATAAACGAGGTTGCTAAACTCCTTTCTAATGCCCATCCAAACCACCTGTCTACTGGACCCTATTCCCTCTCAAATACTACGCTTACCCTCTGACTCTATCCTGCACTCTCTAACTCACATCTTCAATCTCTCCCTCTCTTCTGGCATCTTCCCCTTCTAAAACATGCATTGGTCACCCCCATACTCAAAAAGCCATCCCTGGACCCTACCGATCTAAACAATCTGCGCCCTATCTCCTTGCTCCCCTTTTCTTCCAAACTCCTAGAACGCCTGGTCTACAACCAACTGAGTGACCACCTTGTTAATAATAACCTACTGGACCCCCTTCAATCTGGATTTCGCCCTCAACATTCCACAGAAACTGCCCTTCTTAAACTCACAAATGACCTACTAACTGCAAAAACCAATGGACACTTCTCTATACTCCTACTCCTGGATCTTTCGGCTGCCTTTGATACTGTCGACCACCCCCTTCTCCTCAAAAAACTTTACTCCCTCGGTCTTCATGACTGTGCTCTTCAGTGGCTCTCGTCCTACCTATCCCATCGCACTTTCAGCGTAACCTACAATTCTACCTCCTCCTCTCCTCTTCCCTTCTCTGTTGGGGTCCCCCAAGGTTCCGTTCTTGGACCCCTCTTATTTTCAATATACACCTCTTCCCTGGGTCGGCTGATAGCCTCCCGCGGCTTTCAATATCATTTCTATGCTGACGATACCCAAATCTACCTCTCCACCCCCCAACTCACGCCATCAGTCTCCTCACGTATCACTAGCTTATTAACAGACATATCTGCCTGGATGTCCCACCACTTTCTTAAACTCAACTTGTCCAAAACTGAACTCAGGTCCCTCACTTAGTCCTCGAAACACCAAAGTAACCAATCCTTCCCTGCATAAAATCTCTACAACGCCTCTAACTCTGCCGTTCGGAATCTTTCACTAACATACACCCCGGTTTTCCTCTCAAGTCTCAGGTCCTATTGTGTCTCGTGGGACTGTACACCCCTACCCACCTACCAACACGGTAACGAGAACTGTCTCTTCAGCCCCCTTGACCTTGCACCCCCTCCTTTATAATACTCAAGTCAAAACCTGTTCAACTCAAATTCTTTCACCACCCTGTAGGTCCGTCTATACAGACAATTATTCGATCACTATGCACTCCTCTGACTAC
>BLSH010336072.1:694101-711843 GCA_018402905.1 Glandirana rugosa | reverse complement strand
TAGCTGCTCCCACGCCCGGTGTTCCAACTCAGGACGACAAACACAGTTACCTCCGTCGTCAACCCGAACCCACTTTCGTGTGCGTTCACGGGAGTATTCTTCGCCGAAGGTTACCCCCGTGACTTGTCTCCCCTCCCCTGTCCTCATTTTATCTTTTTTAACACTTATGGCGAAATCTTAGGAACAATCTTTTTGTTTAAATATTACCATATCAGTCTGATCATTCAGAGAGAGTAAACCAGTACCGTTTAAAGTCCCACTATTCATCTCTGTGGGGACGGGGTTTACCCCACACAGATATATTATTTGGAATAACCCTTTATGTACATCTCTAGCTGACCCTCAGAAACTTGATTAATCAATTCACCTAGCACAGCCCTTTTTCTTTTATTTGTTGTAGTATACTTATTGGGTATATTGACTGCTGCTTTTTTCTAACAAGGATTCTAAAGCGGTATTCACAATTTTTTCTATTTTACTCCTGTCCCCTCCCCTCTGTTCAGTGCCCCCATTGGAAGCCGCTTCTTATGAGGGCACTTGCGTGTGCTTTCACCCAAGCCCAACTGCTGCCTCCATTGACACAAACAGCAGGACTCAACCTTGTGGCCCGCACCCTCGTCGATGGCTTTAATTGACCGTGGTGGGAGCCAATGGCTCCCAGTGCCCCAGCAAAGCCAGCAAGACCCAGAAGTGAGGGGAGATAAGAGCTGCAGATGTGCACAGCACTGGATCCAATGAAGGCTCAGGTAAGTAAAAGGGAGGGGCTGAGGTGGGGATGCTGACACCTAAACATTTTTTACCTCAATGCAAGAAATACATTAAGGTAAAAAATGTTTAGGCTTTACAACCCCTTTAACATTGTCAGAGTGGACACCTGCAATGAGAGAACTACAGGGGCTGTCATAATTGGCCTAAAAATGCTAGTTGCCTGTTTTCTGTCAATACTTTTTGAGTCACAGACCTTGAACCTGTGTGCTGTAAAAGCTTGGAAAATGTCAGAATTTATTTCAATGCTTTTATATTCATGTTTCAGGACAGCAACAGTAAGAGTATAGATGGCAACATTAGAGTTTTCACCGCAAGGCTAAGTTCACCTTTTACGTCATGTTACTGCCCCCTTTCCCATGACAGCAGGCGAGGGTTCTTCTCCCCCACAGCCGCTGTCACATTTAAAAACGGCAAGGCTGTGTGGGGATCCGACACTGAATGAACTAGAAGTCCCATCTGTGGTTGCAGCAGACGGACTTGTAGATCTCAATTGGCTATGAGTCCATTGCACTCGTAGTTCATTGAATCTTTCCCCAGCTCTTCAACTGAAAGCCTGTACGGAGGTACTGAGACATTTACAGGAACCTAACATTGCACCCGTGATCCACTGATTGGGGGTGAAATGCTTTGCAGACTCCTGTAAAAAAAATAATAAAGGCACATTTTTTCCCTGCAAAAACATGTGCATTTATTTATTTATTGCATTTTCTAAGGTGAACCTAGCCTTTAAAAGCAAATCAGCAATGATATTTCCTCTCTGACAGATTCCCTTGGGTTAAACTACTTGGACAATTTTAATTGCATGCTACTGAGTGATTTTACTTGTTGAAAATGAGTTCACCTGCAGCACATTGAGATTGCTGAGTTGAAAATGAAGTGATTAGATGAGTTAATTGATAGCTGTGTTTTTGATATTAACACAAACTCATATTCTTCCTTTGGCAGTTCTGACTGTCAGTTGTAAACATAAAAGTATAGTTGGTAAAACTGCCATAATCTCATAATTATGGTAAATGTGGGAGACATTTCGGAGTGTTTATTATCAGCTTCTGGGGGCTGTCTGCTACTTGGTAAAGGTAACAATTAATAATCCCCTACCGTTCTGTATTTACTCTTCTGCTGGATCTGATGCAACAGAGCTCATATAAGAAGCCTCCCAGGAGAGACTCTTCTTTCTACCAGGCTTCATATTATTCATTCTTTATTTTGTTGTATGCCCCAAAGCGCAAGCTAACTTTACCACATTGTGAACAAACACTTTAACTAAACATCTACAAGCTGTTGAAGCAACCACAATGGACATTCTGCATTATACAATACCTGGCTCCCCATTTTGTCCTCTCTTGCCCCTTGTTCCAGGAGGCCCTGGTTTGAGAAAATTACACCAGTTAGGGAGGAGGATAATGAAATGTTTTATGGGGAAATATATACAGATGACGAGCGGTCAGCAATTATTTTTACTAAGTTTTAGAGGAAAAGGAATCAATTTACCAACGGTAATCTTAATCTATAATATTAAAAGGTCAGTCCACCCAAAATGTTTGTTTTATTTATGCATAGATGCTGGAAGGCTGAATTAGCAATGGGTTTCTTATTCTTGATTAGGGCTCCTATGGCAGGATCTATCCCCTGTACTTCCAGCTCTGCAGATATGCACCACAAATTCACATTTTTTTCCTGAAATATCTCACTTTGCCTGCTGCATTATTTGTAAAGTTAAAAAAATCCAGCAGTGAGCGTGAGACCATCTCATAATGGTGGTGAGCTGGATCAGTCACAGAAAGAAGTAAGGAACCACTAAATGTTGCACCCCTTTGGTATCAACCCAGATCTGAAATAATTACTTTGGGGTGACTGTCCTTCAAATGAACCTGTTCTTTGCCCATGCAATTGCCAACACATGCCAGCCTTCCCAATTGCACATGCCAACCTTCCCTTCGCATCCTGCCACTCTGTTCAAATACCAAGAGCATACTTCAGGGTATAAGAAGCATGTGATTCATTTACACTATAAAGGTATAAAAAAGGGGTCTCTCAAGGCACAGTGCATAAATACAAAAATCTCATTTATGTTGGCAGCTTGATCCAGTTTAGAGGCGATCCCCATAGCCCATTTTAAGTAATGCTAATTTTGTTATTGCTGGGTGTTCAGACCAGGTCACCCCTGCACTTTACATTATCTATATCTGATGCTGTATTTCCTGATGGTTCAGGGCCTTTGCTGGGATCACTTCATGTATATATGCTTCTATTGTATTTTGCTTCTCTGTGGATGCTGGATACTTTATATAAAGCATTTTCAAAAAAGTAAATACAAAAATCTAGTTTTAATTAATAAAAAAATAAGACATAGTCTCTGGGATTAATTTACTAAAGACAAATAGACTGTGCACTTTGCTAGTGCAGTTGTACAATTTTTTCCAGCACTTAGTAAATGCTCTACTGATTTCCACAATCCAATTATATACTTAAACAGCTTAAATTATGTTTTTTATTATTATTATTATGATTATTATTATTTTCCTTGCACCTAAATAGGTATTTTTTACAAAGTGAGCCTTCACCACATTCACTAAGTTCTGGGGAAAAAGAGTGCAACTGCATTTGTAAAGTGCACAGCCTACAGTATATGCCTTTAGTAAATCAACCCCTATGTCTTGTCTTTTGTGCACCATCTTGTCCTTGTCATTTTAAGACATACAGTATATTTCTTATAGATTACTGATTGAAAACTAGTTTATTTTGTAATCGTGTTCTGTGCTCTGAGATCTCATTTTTCTATAGCTCAATAGTGCAATTTTTGAGTTGGTGTACAGTTTCTTTATTTTGTAGGAGGAATTTAGTGTATGTACTATTTACCATTTCCTGCATTTGTTGATTGGCTCAGGGATTGTTCTGTCACATGGGGCAGGGCTTACTCTCCTCAAGCAGCCACATGGAGCGGTGGGGGACCACAAGAAAGGAGAGTATGTGCAACTGGAAGGTAGGCAGTTAATTGAACTTGTTGCTTAGCTTGGCATGTGAAAAGCACAGATTCGCTTTAAATACACATTATATACCTATATATTGTGCATATGTTTATTTGAGACATTGCTAGTAATTAATATACAACATTATTACATCTTTATTGTTTCCTGCAGCATCACAACATTTAAGCAAACAGTAGACACATGCACAAAATAGGAAATATAAGCTCCAAAAATGTACACAAATGCGGGAAGCAAGCAGCAAAGGCAGCGGACAGTGAAGCTGCAGAGACACACAGTTAGCTCACCTGTGTACTTAAAGTGAGGTTTGAATTCCACTCATGCGCTTTCCAAAATATTCTGACTAATTAGTAGGTATATATAAAAGGACTCTCTATTGACAATCAATCAAGCTGCCTATACAACAGGCTAGTACTCAATGCTGCATTCTCATAAATTGTTGCCTAGCTTCCAAATGTCCCTCATTTGGAACCTTATGCCGCACTATAACTTTTTTGTAACCTTCAAATTATTCCATTTGTAATTTTGAAAAGTCAAATTAAAGGAAAAGTAGTAATTAAAAAAACAATTTTGATATGGTAAAAGAAAGAAAGAAAAAGCAATTATGGATTAACCCAATCATTTTTTGCCAATTAATCTTCATGGTCCACATTACTGGATAAGTGGTGGGCTTGTGTACTTTGCCTATATACTTTTATGCTATAATGCCACAAGGTTGGGAAGTATGTTCTTGGTAGAGTGCTCCCAAGAACTACACTGAACAATGAGGGCCAGTTCACACTACAGCGAATTGCGATCGACTTGTTTCGCCCCAAGTTGCTTGACATCAGAAATCCCATTGAAGTAAATGAGAGCCATCTTAATGTACACTACTGAAGTTGCTCCGACTTCAGAAAAGGTTCCCATACTACTTCAAGGCGACCGCTATCCGATTTGTGCCCATAGAATTCAATGGAAGTCGTCTCCAAGTCCAATCCCCATCTATATTGAAACAACTTTACAGGAAAAATAAAATAATTTACAATGGTACTCCCCACAAATTACCCAGGCAACCCCCTCCTTCCCTTCTCTGAGTGGTCATGGGCAAAGTCGCCTTGTAAGTCGCCCAAAGTCGTGCTGAAGTTACCTTGAAGTAGCATTCAAATTGCCTAGCAAAGTCACCCCTGAAGTTAGATCGCCTATGTGTGAACCGGCCCTTACAGCTATGCTTCCAGTGGTGGGTTTACTTCCCCATCATATGTTGTCCTGACTCAATAAAAAAAAAATCAATCATTATAAAGGGTGTTCTTTAAACTGCCATGCTTTACAGTGGTAATAAAGGCTTAGGCCCCTTTCACACGGAGCAGATCCGCTCAGCGGGGTGCGCCTGCTCAGCGGGAGATCGCTCTGTTGATCTCCGATGAGCCAGTGGATGACAGCTCTGTCTCTGCTCTCTGTGCAGGGACGGATCTGTTAGAGCAGTGTTCCCCAACTCTGTCCTCAAGGCTCGCCAACAGGTCATGTTTTCAGGATTTCCATAAATATTATTGAAAAGAAAAAAAAAGGTAATTTACAATTACTTTAGTAAATGCAAATGCGGCATTATGTGCTATCATGTGGAGAGTACACAGGAGTTTGATGATCACATCAACCATAACTCACACAACTTCTCCCCCTGCTTTGGGATTTGTATACACTCGTTCTGACGCAACAGAATTTATGCAATCTGACAGCTATGCTGGAATTACCACCTGCTGTCTGCACTAGGTGACACTGCTCATAAAATGTTCATGACTAGCAACCACTGTAATTCAGGAGGAAAACAACATGTATCTGTAACTGCATTTATATACACAAGGATCTCTTCTCTACAGCTTACATACAAAATATGCTGTTTACTTATAGTATAGATATAGAAGATGTGGGTCAGACAGACATAAATCCCAGTAGACCTTATACTCAAAAATAGACCTTATACTCAAAAATAAAAAATAAAAGTTTTTCAGAGTTTACCTTCTACGGTCTTATAAGCATATTATAAAATTATGTTTCCTGAAATGTTCCTCGGAACCCAACTTCAAACAAAAAAATAGAAGGACATAATATATTCAAGTTTTGTTTTTTCTTCCTGTACAAGCAACCCCCATTGCCCACATTTTTTGTCCCCGATGTCACAGAGATAAAAAGTGATGGGGCATTGCCCCAACTGAGAAATTGGCTGCAAAAAAAGCTCTAATACGTTACGCATTATTTGAAACAAAACAAAAAAAAAATAACATTTTTGGCTGCATTTAGCATTGGAACTGCAAGTGACACAAAAATGTGTTGCAGAGGTCATATTGACCGAGTGAACGCTACTTGGGTGCCACAAGGCGTGGCTACATTTTGCATTAGGCACTTGTAGAGCTGTGCCTAGAGCCCACAGGGGAAGATAAAACATGTTCACTAGTCACCATTCTGGGAAAGCACTACATCTAAGCCTAGGTTCACATTGGAGCAATTTGTCATGAAGTTTGAGAGATCAAGTCTCAGCCTATTGGCAGCAATGGCACTATTCTAATCGGCGCGACACCGATTTTTCAGCGCCTGCATTACTTTTGCCGATTTCAGGTGCGACTTCAATAGACATCTGTGTATGAAGCCACAAAGATGTCTATCGAGTAGCACCTGAAAATTGAGCTAATCTTGCTACTTTGAAATCGTGCTACCATTTCACCAAGTAGCATCAATGTGAACCAGGGCTAAATGAGATTTTGACTTTCAGATCAGACCTCACAATCACAGACAATAGGGTAAAACTAGAGAGTGAAAACTCTGGTGCAGCTGAGCATGGTAGCCAATCAACTTCTAACTTCAGCTTGACCTATTAGGGTCCTTTCACACATGTGGAGCCAGTTTTGACGGGCTCTACTGCTCAGCGGGAATCCATTAGTTGATCCCCGCTGAGCCAACGGATGACAGGACAGTCTCTGCACTCTGTGCAGAGACTGACCTGTCTGAGAGCTCCATTCTCCTCTATGGAGAATCGGATGAGCACGGACCGTCTGTCCGTGCTCATCCAATCCGATCCGCCAGGCGGATGGAAAATAGGGCTTCCATCCGTCTGTTTCTGGCGGATCGGGTGTCAGCGGACATGTCACTGCTGACATCCGCCGCTCCATAGAGCACAATGGAGCATCCGTTTGGGTCCGCCTGAAAAACTGACAGGCGGACCCAAACGGACCGTGTGTGTGAAAGACCCCTTATGCTTTGGCAAAAAAAAACTGGAAGCTGATTGGCTACCATGCACACCTGCACCCGATTTTGCACTCTCCAGCTTTAGTAAATTAACCCCATTATGCTTTCTGCATGCTGCCCCAGGTGAGATTAGACTCCACACTCCATAAACATATCTCAGGTGTTGGATCAGCTTGTTTCTACCAAATAATCACTTTCACCATCCCAGAGAAACACAGCACACAGACATGCAAATGTTAGTCCTTTACAGCAGTGGTTCTCAACCCTGTCCTCAAGTACCCCCAACAGGCCATGTTTTCAGGTTTTCCTTTATCTTGCACAGGTGCTTTAAATCAGAGTCAATGACTTGGTAATTTGGACAGCTATTTTATCTAAGAGAAATTCCCAAAACATGGCTTGTTGGGGGTACTTGAGGACAGGGTTGAGAACCACTGCTTTACAGCCTCATACACACGGACGTTTTTTGACGCCGGCGTTTTCTGGTGTCTTTTGCAGCTCTCCATGTTAGTCAATGGCCCCATAAAAACGCTGACGTTTTTGAGCTGTAGATGGCATCGGTGTTAGTGAGCTGAAACTAGAACCCACAGCCATTGCGTTCTGAGGCTGTAATGTTTTGGCATTTTTTGACGCTGACGCCGCAAAACGCCAACTAATGCCAACAAACGCCAACTAATATTGTACCTGTGTTAACCGGCGCTTTTTGACGCCAACGTTTTTAGGTTGAAAAATAGCAGAGGGATGTTTTTTTTAAAAAACGCCTATTGACGCCGACGCCGATGCATAACTCCGAAAAACGCCAATTATTTATCCTTGACGCTGGGCCCGACGTTTTGTTTATTTTTTAAGAAACGTCCGTGTGTATGAAGCCTACTACTTAAGTAACCAGTCAAAGCAAGTTTTGAAGGTTGTTGTGCTAGACACGAGGATTTTCTCAATTATTCTTCGATAATTAGGGAAAAGGTTTGTGCCAAGCATGACAAGTGTCAGAATTTGTTTCTGCTGGCTTCCTAAATAAACACTAAGACCCCTTTCGCACTGAGGCAGTTTTCAGGCGCTTTTTTCCGCTAAAAATAGCGCCTGAAAACTACTTCCCATTCATTTCAATGGGTGTTTTCACACTGGGGCGGTGCGCTTTTTCACCACGTGAAAAAAGTCCTGCAAGCAGCATCTTTGGGGCGCTTTAAAAAATGCTTAAAAAACGCCCTTGCCCATTAACCACTTCCTTACTGGGCACTTAAACCCCCCTCCCGCCCAGACCAATTTTAGGCTTTCAGTGCTGTTGCATTTTGAATGACAATTGCGCAGTCATGCGGCGTTGTACCCAAACAAAATTTTTAGTATTTTTTTTCCCACAAATAGAGCTTTCTTTTGGTGGTATTTGATCACCTCTGCGGTTTATATTTTTTTCGCTATAAACAAACAAAGAGCAACGATTTACTGTATAAATTTCACTTGCAGGGAAGGGGCTAAACTGTAGGAGGTGATCAAGAGGTTAAGTGTGTTCCCTCAGTGTGTTCTGTGTGGGCTAGCTGGGCTGGCCGGGACATGACAGATCTAACTGATCCCGATTACAGGGAACAGTAGTGTTTACACTGGTAGATCTCCATTCTGCCTCTGTAACAGGCGATCGTGGTGCACTCCCGCCCGCAACTGAGGCTCGTGCCGCAGTGCCAACCTACCGCCGCATTATGACAGCAGCCGGATGGCAATTGGTTAAGGTCATGTTGTCAGGTGATCTTAAAAAGTGCCCCACTAGCGCCTGAAAAGCGCCGCTAAAATGACTGGCATTTTAGCGGCAGTTTTTGCAGTGCTTCAGCGTGAAAAAGGTCTTAGAACTCCTTCACGAGGTGGCAACCCTTGTTGCCTCTCTGTAAAAATGTCTGCGGTGGGAATACAATAGGGGGATTAATTTTTGCAGCAACTGAAACACTGGCCTTAAAAAAATAGCTTAACCACTTCAGCCCCGGAAGGATTTCACACTTTAGGACCAGAGCACTTTTTGCGATTCGGCACTGCGTTGCTTTAACTGACAATTGTGTGGTCATGTCCTTGTACCCAAACAAAATTGGCGTCCTTTTTTCCCCACAAATAGAGCTTTCTTTTGGTGGTATTTGATCACCTCTGCATCATTTCTGCTCACCGCTATAAACAAAAAATAACAATTTTGAAAAATAAAATAATATTTTTTACTTTTTGCTATAATAAATGTCCAAAAAAAATATAAAAAAAAGAATTTATTCATCAGTTTTGGCTGATAGATATACCTCTACATATATGTGATAAATATAAAAACCACAATCAGCATTTATTGATTGGTTTGTGCAAAAGTTGCCGCGTTTACAAACCATGAGAATTCATTTATGGCATTTTTACAAATTTTTTTTTTACTAGTAATGGCGGCAATCTGCGATTTTTATCGGGCTGTGATATTGCAGCGGACATGTCGGACATTTTGACACTTTTTTGGGACCATTGACATGTATACAGCGATCACAAATTTAAATATCCACTGATTGCTGTATAAATTTCACTGGCAGGGAAGGAGTTAACCTGCAGGGGGCAATGAAGGGGTTAACTGTGTTCCCTAGGTGTGTTCTAACTGTGTGGGGGCTGGGCTGCCAGGGGCATAAGAGATCTAACTGATCCCAAGTACAGAGATCAGTAGATCTCTGTCATACCGCCTGACAGAGCGGGGGGAACCGCCGTGTTTACGGTTCCCCGCTTTTCTTCTCTAACAGACGATTGCGGGTCGCCGGCGAACATCGAGTCCACCCGACCCGTGGCCCTGCTCAGGGAGCGTGCGGCGAACACGTTTATAGACGGCGATTCTCGCTACGCTACCACTCTGCAGCAGTAAAAGTATGCAATGCAGTCCGGAAGTACTTAAAGAGGAAGTAAACTCTTTCTCTTTAATTGTAACTACAGGTATGGGGGAGAGACGTCATCGCGGTTCCGGCTAATCATAGCGCCGGAGCCTGCGAACCTGGAAGAAAGATGTTGGCCATATCTGCAGTGCACGGATGCCACTGCAGAGCTCCGTTCTGAGGTAAGTGTTTCATAATGAGCTAGTATGCGATGCATACTAGCTCATTAGGCCTTTGTCTTGCAGGGTTTTTTTTTACAACCTCTTTAACTGCCTGCTTCTCTCTGTATGAGGCCTTACATTTTTCATCTCAATGTGCAGTCTTCCTTTGGGATGGTAATTCCCTTTGCAAAGAATTCCCACTCATGCGCAAGAAAAAACAAAGCAAAACAGTATTTTTGCTACACATGATTGGATTATGGAAGTCAGCAGAGCTCCACTTCATTCACTAAGCCAAGCGTAAATTCCTTTGCACAGTTAACAGCCTATTTGCCTTTAGTAAACCAAGCACTATATGTCTGATCAAGCCAACTAGATGTATTTGAACTGATGCTCCTGAAGAGGATGGAGACATAGCCCACCCCTGCATCCCAACCTTTTATGTAGAAAAGGAATATTCTAGTTACATGACTAAGCAGGTAGCAGCAAGGTTTAGCTATTGTGTCATGTCACTTAGTGATATCATATCATACACACACAACTCTTTCCTGGAATAAAGGAGAGGAGCCCTGGCTGAAGACCCAAAGGGCTTCAAGTTCTCCCTGGCAGACAGCATGTGTATTTTAGGTCTCTTCTCTGTCCTCATTTCCAGGATTTACCCACTGATTGCATGGGTAATGGCTGTACAGAAGACAGAACAGAAGGTGAGCGGGTAGCTAAAAAAACTGAAGTTAGGGTAAGTTTACATTTGAAGCAGGCCTCACTGCCTCTCTGAAAAGTGGATTGCTGTTAAGAGGCGTCTAACAAGTGGTGAGGAGGTAAAACCCACACTGCATGCCATGTGCATAACACACTATTGCAGGACGCTTGTGGCGTGGGCCATGACTGCCGAACACGACCAGGATAAACTTTTTGCTGTACCTGCAATGCTTTGCTTGTGTCCAACCCCTTTGAGGAGGGGTAGGCTCCCTCCAGGCATAGCTGCCCTCAATCTATCCATTATTATATATCTGATCCTACTATGGAGGCTCTCAAAATTTATAGAGTTAGGACTGCAGATAATACTGGGGTTCCTCTGAATGTTACCCATGTATTTGCAAATGTGTGCAAACTAAACCCCTGTTTTAGAGAGGGCAATATGGTTGGTTGCAGGCTGGCTGGATAGTTGAGCTGGGAATTTTTTTGTTGTTGTTGCGCACCTTGCTGTTAAAATGGTTGTAAAGGCTGAAGGTTTTTTACCTTCATGCATTCTATGCATGAAGGTAAAAAACCTTCAGTGTGAAACTCCCCCTCAGCCCCCCTAATAATCACCTAACCTGATCTTGATCCAGCGACGTGCACGAGACCCGAGGTTTTCTCGAGTCTGTCCCTCCTAATTGGCTGAGATACAGCAGCAGGAGCCATTGGCTCCCTTTACTGTCAATCACAGCCAATGAGGCAGTGAGTGGGGGTGGCGCTGAGCTGCGCTCTCTGTGTCTTATGGATCCAAGGAGTGAGCATTCACAAGTGCCCCCACAGCAAGTGGATTGTTATGGGAGCACTCGCCAAGGATGAGAGACCCAGAGTGCCGGCGGGGGACCTGAGAAGAGAAAGATCAGGGCTGCTCTGTGCAAAACCACTTCACAGAGAAGGTAAGTGTAACTTTTTTTTACAATCACTTTCAACCCAGTTATAGGTTGGTGCTATGAGTAAGCACCTACTGTAGGGTGCGAAACGCGTCAGCGGACCTTCTGTTTGTTGTCTGTATCACCCTTTGATGAAATAAAATCATTTTTGGAAATTGGATCGTTTGAGTGCGGCTACTTCCAACCTTGTTGTTATTACTATAGGTTGGGGCAGTTGCCGTTTGTGACCAACGCCACATGGTTGCCTTTGCATCTTAAGGGGTAGAGGTCGGGGGCAGCAAAGGTTTTTTTTTTTCCACCCCCAAATCGCAAGTTTAAACAAGCCCTTAGGCTTTTATACATATAGACATGCAAAGAAACCCAGCATTGTTTGCAGAATTACCTCTGCCTATTTTTTCTCAGCCCTAGACTCTACATCTTAGAGCCCACCTAGAACACTCACATATGCTACTAACAAAAGACTCTTTAAGCTGACTGCCTGATAAAAAAACTCAGCTACTTATAATACAAAAAGCCATTTGTTGTAAGGGATGGCATTGTATGAGTCTCCCTACATTATTGAGTTAATGGGTTAAGCACAAGGTGATTTTAAACCTATTTTCAAAAATTGCAGGGGAGTTGAAACAAATTATTTTTTGTCCTTAAAGATGTGATCTCCTGTTAAAATGTGCGAAGTTTCCTGCCAAGGAACAATCATATCATTTCCTTCTCACTATTTCCGTGACACCAACATTTAACCAAGGCACAGATGTAAAACGGTAAAAAACACTCCGATTTTGTAAGCCTATTTCACATGCAGGTCAAAGAGGCATTTAATATCGCTTGCCTCCATGCAAATGCTATTTTTAAATCCACTGAATAAACAGAACGCTGCGTTCGGCTTTGGCAAGCGTTATGCGCTTTTTCGCAAGGATATTTATTTATGCAGCTGTGTGTCATTTATATGCACAGACCTGCGAATTACAGAATGGTTAATGTTAGTCCGTTGCATCAAATCCTTTAATACAGTTGGTTACATATAAAGCACTCCTGTGTACAGAGAACATGCAGGATGTGCTTCTTTGTTTGACAGAACTAAGGGAAAGCATTAAAGAAGGATGGGGGCAGATTTAAAGAAAACTCTAATGAAGCAACTGATGAGTGGTATGCCTTAAGGCCAAATCCGAATATTCTTACCTGATAAAATAACAAGCCTTAGGAACAGGTGTGTCTGCATGGAAAACACAATGAAAGCTTCTCTATTTCAGATTACCTACTGTGACTATAATCTCAGGAACCCAGTTCCCTACCAGAGACATGACTCTCAGCCTGCTGGGTAAAATGTAGATGTAATAAACATCGTGTTTAGCCAACGCCATAAGTCTATGCATGAAACCATCCCCATTACATGATACCTCCTATCATGGAGACAAAACAAAATATCTTCTCTAATGACCTCCAGCCTCAATGCATACAGTTCTAAAGCAAGGATGGGGGTTGTAAAGGCTATTTGGTTTCCAATCATGGCTTCAGGGCATATATTTGAAAAGTGTAGAACAACAAACAATGGAGCAAGAGTGTAAGAGAAAGTGGTAGACTTCCCATCCATCTACTAGCTTTTTGTTAGAGAATGCAGCTTCCTTAATACAATGTGGCTAAAAACACCATTAGGCCCCTTTCACACGGCCATTCTCCTCTATGGAGTGGCAGATGTCAGCTGGCATCCGCCACTCTCCGATCCGCTCCGTGCTCCGTAAAGTCCGACAGATAGAAACCCTATTTTCCCATCCGTCTGGGGACGGTCCGTTGTCATCTGATTCCCCATAGAGGAGAGCGGCGCTCTCACAGATCTGTCGCCACACAGTTAGCGGAGATGGATCTGTCATCCGCCAGCTCAGCGGGGATCAGCGGATTGATCTCCGCTGACCAAAAACGGACCCCGCACATGTGTGAAACTTTAAGAAGTTTTATAGAAATCACATGCATTTGCCTATATCTGCATAGTAAAGAGACAATAATTATTCACTATTACATGTACCAGAGTAAAAAAACCTTCAGCCTTTAGAACCACTTTAAAGAATATGTAAACCCAACATTTCATATTCCTGATATGTGCCTGCTGTACCATGTACTTGTATGAGAAATTATCCTGTTTTCTTTGTATTGTTTCCTTTATGTGAAATCCTTGGTGTTCCTGCCAGTCCCTCTGCTTTCCTACCAAAAACTGACCACACTAGGCATGAGAGCACAGCGTGATCAGTTCTTTAGCTGTGCCAAGAACTCAGCCTGCTCTCCTCCAATGATCAGACTTGTGCTAACAGCTCCCCCCCCTTGAAGAGCCATTCACTTGGAAGAACAGTGTGCTGCTGTTTCTGCTCCCCTAGCCATCTGAGTCCCTTATGCAGCTGAGGACAGAGGGTATTTGATCACTTTAACCACTTGCTTATTGGGCACTTATTTCCCCTTCCTGACCAGGCCAATTTTCAGCTTTCAGCGATGTCGCACTATGAATGTCAATTGCGCAGTCATGCGACACTGTATCCAAACTACATTTTTAGCATTTTTTTTCACACAAATAGAGCTTTCTTTTGGTGGTATTTAATCACCACTGTTTTTTTTTTTTCATTTTTGCTAAAGAAATAAGAAAAAGACAGAAAATTTAGAAAAAAAAAATAATTTTTCATAGTTTGTTATAACATTTTGCAAACGGGTAATTTTTCCCCTTCACTGATGTGTGCTGATGAGGCAGCACTGATGGGCACTGATAGGCACCAATGAGATGGCACTGATGAGGCGGCACTAACAGGTGGCACTGATGGGCTCTAACAAGGCTGCCCTGATGGGCACTGATGAGGCGGCACTGTTGGGCACTCATGATACGGCACTGGGGAGCACTGATAAGTAGGCAGTGATGAGGCTGCACTGATAGGTGGCACTGATGGGCACTGATAGGTGGCACTGATGGGCTCTGAAAGGCAGCACTGAAGAGCACTGATGGGTGGCACTGATAGGTGGCACTGATAAGAGGCACTGATAGGCAGCACTGATGGGCACTAAAAGTGGCACTGGTGGGCACTGATTGGCAGCACTGGTGAGCACTGATTAGCGACACTGGTGGACACTGATAGGTGGCACTGGTTGGCACGGATTAGCAGCACTGGTGGGCACAGATTGGGACTGATGTCCCTGTAACAGAGGCTGGTTATCGGCTTTCTTCTTTTCTCCTCACACTGATCATGAGGAGAAATAATGCAGATAACCGGCTTCTGTTTATTTCTGTGATCAGCTGTCATTGGCTGACATCTGATCACGCAGTAAAGGGCTGTTGTGATTGGCCCTTTACCCTGTTCTGTGATCAGCCGAGTCCGAAAGACTCAACATCATCCACAGCTGCCTAGGTCAACATCACACATCCCAAGAGACTGCAAGACCAGACTCCTTGTCCCATGTGATCTCGCTCCTAGAGGTCACATCCAGAATTCCTTGTCCCTAAGCAAGATACATGCCATATAGGATGAAGAAGGGATCTTCAACGTGTAAATGATTCACCGCTATAATTTGAACGCAGCACCAATCTTTTCACAAAAGCAAATTTAAGTGAAAAATCTGGATCTAATTTCAAATGAAGGATTTGTATCCAGTGGTGTGGAGATTACCACAAAATTGCATCCAGGACGGACTACTGCCAGGCTTCTTTCTCTGCTGACTATATATAACATCCATCAAGTTGACAGGTATGTCCTTGGATTGCTGGTATGCTAGTCACGTTCTATCATTTTACTGATTTATGTCCTTTCCATTCAGCAAGAAAATGTTGGAATTCTTCCCCTCTTCTTGAATGGAAATATGCAAAGAAGCGATGATATTTCATGATTCCAATAAATCCTCATATACAAAGCATAATTCTCACCTGCCACTTACACTATAATAGAGACAATTCATACAAACCTAGTGTCAGTCCACTGAACCGCATCATCATTTCACTCTACAAAGTGTGTTCTCAAGGACATTAGTGTTCCTCCAAGCATGCTCTCTCTATTTGTTTTGCTGCCAGGAAGATAGGTACACTAATGAAATTTTCTTGCAGAGGCTGACATCAGTTCAGCAGAGGTCACTGACTGACAATCAAATATCAAAAGGCAAGAGAGTAAAGATAATCCCTTTATAGTATACAAATGATTTCCAGGAGGCTATCAGACCCTTGCCTAGCTCTCCAAGCATGAAGCTTGCTTTCATATCAGCCATATTACTCAAATGGGTGTCTTTTGATGTACAGAGAACGGTTTATTTTAGTTGTCTTTTGAGGAAATGAGTGGTTATGATCTAATGGACCCGTTTTCTATAATGAAGATACAAAGAGCATTATAGCCTTTTTCTATGTCAAACTCAGGATTACAGAGGGATGACTATTCTCCTAATAAGGATAGAAAATGCTTGCAAAGTCTATGGCACTGATACCAGTGAGTCATTCATTGCAACAAAAATGTTACTCTTATTATATCAAATCTATTATTAGAGTTAGTTACATATATAGCGTACAGAGTTTAGGGTTACCTTGTACCATGTGGTTGCCTTGTAATGTGCCCGATTGCCCCTCCTACCGATTCTACTGCTGATATAAGCTCACAATGTTCTGGACCCAAGCACTGACATCCAGACCAGAGTGACTCCTGCTTTTATGTCCCATAAGTGCTCAATGATTCATAAGAATTCTGTGCTCAATCACAGTTTAGAGATCACACATAAGTGTGTCATGCTGGAGTACAACTGAACCATGCCCCAGAACACCTCTTTCAAGTAGGCCAGAGCACGATACATTGAACCACACCCAAGAATTGTACGAGGCAATCATACTACTGAAATAAACTGAACTTTGAGGTCAAACATGCTTGGGCACTTTACATACACCCTTACTGTATGTAGTCTAGGAATTTTAATGTCATTTTTAATTACATTATTGCTATAATTGGCTGTTCAATTGAAGCAAAATAAATGTTTATTGGTACACACTAGTAAACAAGACATTTCAATAAACTCTCCTAAACCCTGTTAAACGCTGGTGTCCAGCGCTTAGCAGAGTTTTTTTATTTGTAAGAGGAGGCCGACAGCGTCCTTAACTACCAGTGAACAACAATGGATGAAGCCCTTGTCCCCATCAACATAGGCACAAGGTGCTTGGGGGGGGGGGCAGAGCCCCCCCCACCCCAAAGTACCTCCACTGTGAGGGCAAGTTGCCTTGTATGGTTCAGGAGGGGGCGCCCGCTCATCTCCCCTTTCTTGGCCTGCTAAGCTGCATGCTCGGATAAGGGTCTGGTATGGATTTTGGGGGGGGGACCCAAAAGCATTTTTAAAAGAAATTTTGGCATGGGTTCCCCTTAAAATCCACACCAGACCCATTTTTTTTTATTGCCTGCAATGTTTTTTTTATATTTATCTGTCAGCAGGGAACCCCGCTGACAGTTGATGACTCATCCGTTGTTAAGGACATTGTGGCCGGCTTCCTGGTCAGCTCCTTAACAACCAGCTATTCACTGGTTGTTAAGGATGCTGGTGGCCCTGCTCCTTAATGCTGAAGCTACTAAACGTAGCTTACACACTAGGCTGAACACTGCTAAATGTTGGCAAAAAACATGTTTTTTTGTCCAGTGTTTCTAAAGCAGTTTTTAGCTTTCTAATGTGCATGAAGCCTCATTGGTTGAGATGCAGAAGCAGGAGCCATTGGCACGGCCACTAACGAGAGTGCGGGGCTCGGGATTGAGCCCATACGAGTGTCACCATAGCAAGCGGCCTGCTATGGGGGCACTTGGCAGGGGGAAGGGGCCGAGGAGCACTGGCGGTGGACCTGAGGAGAGGAGGTAAGTGTAACTTGTTTGTTATTAAAAAAATGCCTTTATAAACCCTTTAAAGTCAGATGCCAAATGGAACTTTAGACATGGCTGGATGGTGACCTTTTCTGACTGTATAGATTGGCTTCTAAATAGGAAATGGATATTATTAAGATTTAATGTATTATAATTTAGGCATAACCTTTAAGTTAGCCCAAATATTTGTCAGGATCTATCAGACAGAGATCAGTTGAACTTGAATCCAGATTTGTGTAATGCTATGAAAGACAAGGATCTGCCACTCTGTCATCAGGTTAAAT
>BLSH010336072.1:675539-694091 GCA_018402905.1 Glandirana rugosa | reverse complement strand
CTAATGTGCATGAAGCCTCATTGGTTGAGATGCAGAAGCAGGAGCCATTGGCACGGCCAGTAACGAGAGTGCGGGGCTAGGGATTGAGCCCATACGAGTGTCACCATAGCAAGCGGCTTGCTATGGGGGCACTTGGCAGGGGGAAGGGGCCGATGAGCACTGGCGCGGGACCTGAGGAGAGGAGGTAAGTGTAACATGTTTGTTTTAAAAAAAAATGCCTTTACAAACCCTTAAAAGTCAGATGCCAAATGGAACTTTAGACATGGCTGGATGGTGATCTTTTCTGACTGTATAGATTGGCTTCTAAATAGGAAATGGATATTATTCAGATTTAATGTATTATAATTTAGGCATAACCTTTAAGTTAGCCCAAATATTTGTCAGGATCTATCAGACGGTTGAACTTGAATCCAGATTTGTGTGATGCTATGAAAGACAAGGATCTACCACTCTGTCATCAGGTTAAATCCTGCCCCCCCATGTTGGCCAGCTTAGTGAGTCAAAACATGACCACAGAAGACGTCAACCAAAAGTCACAAAACAGCACAGGCAAGAACATAGGCTGTACAAATTCAATGAGCTTTCTAGGTGTGCATTCCACATCTGAAAAATGTAAATAAGATTCAGTGTATATGCCGTCCATCCACCCATCCATCTATCCATCTATCCACCCATCACCATGAAACATCCTCTGTGAGCAGATGTCACAAAATCTACAATTAACTGAAACCATAGAGGACTTTAGAACTAACTCATATCAGGATCAAGTATAAAAACGCAATTAATACGTATGCATTTTTATCGTTTTAGCTGTTCAGAGATGTGTAGTTCTATGCAGGCAATTTGAAGTGTCCATATCTGCCACACAGCAGAGCCAAGAAGATAAGTAAATGAAAAACTGTCCCCCCCAATGTCACCCCCAATGGTGAAAGTAGCTAAAAAAAAGAAATGGTGAAATGACACCTCCAAATTCACTAAACATTGCTGAAAATCACTGGACTGTGTTCCCACATCAAACTATGGATAAATATCTTAAAAAGTGCTGCGCAACATTCATAAAGTATAAACCAACAATACCTCAGACAAAACAATTGATAAATACTATAAACATTCCAATATCATGATATATATATATACAACTAATACAAAAGTCCGGTCACCTGCACATTTATGGACATTTATATTAATTTGAATAGTGCACATATTTGATTTGAGTATACAGTATATGTATATATAATGGTAGAGCATCGATATCTACTATATATATATATATATATATATATATATATATATATATATATATATATATATCATGATATTGGAATGTTTATAGTATTTATCAATTGATTTGTCTGAGCTATTGTTTGTTTATACTTTATGGATGATGCGCAGCACTTTTTAATATATTTATTCAATTAAGAAGATCCCTTTGCTACTCTCTTTACCATTTTCTTGGTCAGCTCTACTGATTTGTGTATCATCTTCCTGCTAATTAGGCGAAAGTAATAATACTGATGCATTGTCTTGTAAAAAGAAAAAGGAAATAGGACACCAGAACCCCATTGCCAACCCAGGACATATTTTCGTCATCTGCTTGACTGTGCAGGGGGGTAAGGCGTGTAACTACTACCACTACTGTGGTTGAACAAAATAACATATCATTTGGTATGTGTTTTTCTTGGTTTATTTGAAGCTTAGGTCCCAATTACAGCTTGAGCACAGCCCCAGTAGATTTACCCACTCACCAATCCAGTGTTGCTCGTGTTCCAGTTTTAATGACAGTGACACCCAGTCAATTTTAGCCCACTTCCTGTAAACCCTGGGTATCAAGGCTCTGCCACTCGCCCTTGACTCACTAGAGAATTTTGTAAAGAGCAGTACCACATCATTATATGGCACCACTCTCTGCAGTATTTAGGATCTACTCACCACCAGGAGAAGAAAGAGGGAAGGAGGCCTGTAACGTCACCGGACTGGACTGAAGACACAGGAAAAAACATACACAAAGAAATATTTTTTACAGACTGCGGGATTACTCTAGCTGGGGAAGGAGGGGCAAACAGAGAGGTGCGGGGGGCTTGCGACCTCATAGTTGGGCAAAAATTACTAATTTATTTATGCAAGTAACCCAAAATGTTCTTCCCAGTTTGAGATGGAGTGCAGAAAGGTTAGAACCCTTCTCAAGTTCTACTCTTTCCCGGGGCACCATTGGAGAGATTTCACCTCACTTCCTGTTCTGGTGACACAGTTTTACCGGAAAGGAAATGAGGGAAAATCTGCAACAGGGAAACAACAAGGAAAATAACAATAAAAAGCTGGCAGAGGTTCTAGCATTCCCCTAGCAAAGTTAAACTCCAGAAATGATCTAATTTTTAAACTTGCATAGCACCAGCTTGGCCACATGTAATTATCCATGTGTCACATCCAAAGGGCCACATGGGATGTTGAAACTCACTGTAGTATTCTGTCCTACATAAAGTTGGCGCTGTCCTGTTCCAGATGCTGTTGAAGTGATTTGCCTTCTGTACACTGAACTCAGGGAGTCGCTTGCTTCAGTACCTTCACCATTCATGAAACATCTTGGATTTTTTTCAATGAATAGAAGGCATTCACTGATTGGATGAGGTAGTGATAGTGTTGTCATTTGATTCTCCTATTTGCCTTACCCAATCAGAGGACACTTTGTAATCATTGAAAACATACAAGGTGTTTGCTCAATTATGGGGGTATTGGAGTGAGCAGCTCCTTGTGTTCAGTGTATAGATGGCATGGAACTCCAGTTGCACTGGGAACAGGACAGCACTGACTGTATGTAGACTTCTATAGTGGATTTTAGCACTCCCATCCTTGGAATGGGGGATATGAATAATTAGATGTAACCAAGCTAACACCATACAAATTTAAAAAATAGATAACTCCTGGAGTTCAGCTTTGCAATAAATATGTTTTTTTGTGTCTGTGCTGCTTTTGGAGAGTTTCCCTCACTTCTTATCTGGTGAAAATGGTGTCACCGAAACAAGAAAATATGGCTATAGATACACTAATTGTAACATTTTTCTCTTGAAAGTCAAGCTAAAATATAGATACTTTGGCATCATGTGTTAAAAAGGTCAACAATTAATCTTGTTGCTTTCTGCATTCAATAGAAAGATTAAATCAACATCTCAAACAGAGAAACCACTTCCACTGTAGTATCTGGCAATAGCACCTATCATTTGTACAGATCTATACATAAGGGATATGTTTGAGTGTGTTTTCCTTTAGATCTCTAGGCATTTTATGGATTACATTTTGGCAGTTATTGCAAGTATACACACAGTGTAAATAAAGCTTGGACAAAAGGAGCCCATTCTTTACGGAGAAGTCTATGCATGTTCATGATGTTTATACCTCATAAGGGTTAGATCTTTATCCTTGCAGACAATATCCTACTGTTGTTTAAATTCCAACACTCATTTTAGATGTCTTCGTACACATAATGCTTACTAAATCCTTACATAAACTCACCTTCATAACTATGTAGGGAAGTAAAATTGAGGAGGCTTTGAAGTTTTGTAAACAGGTGTCTACCTTGCCTGTAAGCATCCATTTCGTCTTCAGGCTCTGCACTGACCCTATCAATTTATATTCTGCTAAGCTCAGATGAGGGCCACCTATAAAGCATTCACAATTGTTTTTTTTTTTTTAAATAATCGTTGTGACCAATCACAGCAGATCATATGATGTGTACAAAACCCACCATGCCTCTTACTAAGTACCTTGGACTGCCTACTTTCCAAAAAGGGGTCATTTGGGGGGTATTTGTACTTTCCTGATAGCTTTGGGCCTCAAGAAATGGGATAGGCTGTCAGTCCGATCAGGATTGATCAAATTTCACATATACACTATATTACTAAAATTATTGGAATACACATGAGCTTTAATTGTATTCCAGTCTTAGTCCATATAGTTCCATATTGAGTTGGCCCACCCTTTGCAGCTATAACAACTTCCACTCTTCTGGAAAGGCTGTCCACAAGGTTTAGGAGTGTGTCTATGAGAATGTTTGTGAGGTCAGGCACTGATGTTGGACAAGAAGTCCTGACTCGCAGTCTCCACTCTAATTCATCCCAAAGGTGTTCTGTCGGGTTGAGGTCAGGACTCTGTGGAGGCCAATCAAGTTCCTCCGCCCCAAACGTGCTCATCCATGTCTTTATGGATCTTGCTTTGTGCGCTGGTTCAAAATCATTTGGTGGAGGGGGGATTATGATGTGGGGTTGTTTTTCAGGGGTTGGACTTGGCCCCTTAGTTCCAGTGAAGTGAACTCTTAAGACGTCAGCATACCAAGACATTTTGGACAATTTCATGCACCAACTTTGTGGGAAACAGTTTGGGGGTGGCATCTTCCTGGTCCAACATCACTGTGCATCAGTGCATAAAGTAAGGTCCATAAAGAAAAAAATAAAATTTCTTCATACATTTAGGTCAAAATGTAATCTGCTACATGACTTTGGTGAACAAAATCCCAAAAAGTGTATATTAATTATTTTGTGTGAAAGTTATAGCATCTGCAACCTATGGTGTATATAAACTGGAATTTACACAGCTATAGACACTATACTGTAACGGAGGATATCAGCGACTTATAGTAGCACTGTGATAGGGTGGTGGGAAATCTGGCACTAACAGACACTGGCTGGTAGGGTCACTAATTGACACTGTCATCGCTAGTAACACTAATACTGTAAGCTAGTGATAATACTGTACACTGACACTGTACTAATGGCTGGTTTGGCAGGGGGTGCCCACATGCATGCCTCAAACCCGGAAGCAGGCTGGCGACATACAGATAAGTTTCCAGCCTGCCTGTGCCACTCGCCTGCAGTAAAACTGCAAGAATGGCAAGTTAATATAAAAAAGCATTGTTTTGGAAATTTTGTTCTCAAATGCATTTGGTTGAACTATGGTTCTCAGCTCATGAAATTCTGTAGAATACTACTGCAATTGTAGGGAGATCAGGTAAAAATAAAAGATAGGGATGGTACCTAAATGCAATATACAAAAACTATAACAGAAGATACCATGAAAAAATTGAAGAACAAAAAAAAAAGCAGGATGTAACTGGAATGTTGACAATGTGGCATTAATATAACATCATTTATTTCATCTCCTGTTTCCATAAATGCTTCCTGAGGGCTGTTATTTTCCAACATTTGTGTTGCATTTATAGATTTAGAGGGAAGACCATCTTATGGCACTTCATTAAATACAAAGGCCTGACAAAGTCCTGACCACTGATAACTCTTGAAGGCCATCATATAGCAGGAATTAACTCCTTATAGCTGTTCATGAATTACATGGCTATAAACATTCACAGATACATTGGATATGATAATAGAATGACAAGGCCACTCTTTCCGGAAGTAGACAGTTTACAGCATCCACGTGTTTTCTTTGATGTTATTCTAGATAAGATGTAAAATAAATGTATCCTGTAACTGAACTTCACAAGATTTATTTTTTTTTAAAAAGGTTTGTACTTGGACCATCCAATCATCCGGCCAGACATGCACTTTAATAATGTCTAATTTATTTTATTTGGGCAACAGAGTTGCACCAGCATATTTTGAAATCCAATCTTGGTACTGCATTTGGGCAGGACCAATTAGTGTCCTCATCCACCATTGCAGCAAACACTGCCCTAAGGCCCCTTTCACACTGGGGCTGGCAGGCGGTAGCGGTAAATACCCGCTACGGCGCCGCTATGCAGGCGAGTGCGCTGCACTTTTAACCCCTCACAAGGTTAAAAGTGCCGGCGCGCCGCGTTACCAAGGCGGTGTGCAGCCGCTTCGGAAGCACTGCCCATTATTTTCAATGGGCAGGGGTGGTGGAGGAGTGGTGTATCACTGCTCACCGCACCTCCCCAAAGATGCTGCTTGCAGGACTTTTTGTAACGTCCTGCAAGTGCACCGCCCCAATGTGAAAGCACTCCGGCTTTCACATTGGGGTGGGTGGGGAGGGATTTTACGGGCGCTTTATTTTTTTTAGCCAAACAGCGCCTGTAAAGCGCCTCAGTGTGAAAGGGGTCTAACAGATGTCAATGTGGTCTTCAACCTTCTACATACGTAGGAAACAAACACAATAGCTACAGTAGCAAGCACAACCAATTCTACCTGAAAGGAAAATAAATGGCTACATTACATCACCTTTCATCTTCAATAAAAAGTGGAATTTACAGTCATGAAAGGGAATGCACAAAAATCTATAAGAACTGCTTGGGAATAATTGAAAGAATGGGTAAAAGGAATGAAAATTCGGCTTACTTTGATCACTGCCACCTGCTTAGGTAATTATAGTTTATCAATTCTTGAAAGGATGTACATGATCAATGTATGTATAAGGATTAATGATTTGGGTAAATGGTTACACAGAAGATATACAAAGAACAAAGGGCCTAAAAACACATGTTGACACAGCAGCAGTATAAAAGGGTCTCATATTTATGGAGCTTTAGAACTCAGTGGATTGAGTGTATATTTACCGCCAGGCAGGGGTTCTGCCTGACAAGCTACAAGGTGGGTATAAAATGACAAATGTCCTTAAATAACCTTCTAAGAAATGTAATGTAAATGTCTTAACCCACATAGTTGTGTATTCCGTTATGTAAGACTTAAAGCAGAATTTCACAATACACCTAAAAACAAAATCGGATCTGTTTAAGTCGCTTAGATCACCAACCTTCCCCTAGCCCAGGGATAAGCAATTAGTGGACCTCCAGATGTTGCAAAACTACAAGTCCCATCATGCCTCTGCCTCTGGGTGTCATTCTTGTGGCTGTCGGAGTCTTGCTATGCCTCATGGGACTTGTAGTTCTGCAACAGCTGGAGGTCCACTAATTGCATATCCCTGCGGCCTAGCCTATGAGTGGAGAAGCAGCACTCTGATGATGCTCTCAACCTAATCTCTTCTTTTGTAAGCAAGTTTAAAGTGGTTGTAAAGGCTGATCATTTTCTACCTTCAAATGATATTAAAGGCTTTCTTCTTTTTTTCCCCTTAAAATCACAAACATGTAATATTCACCTGCTCTGTGCAGTAGTTTTGCACAAAGAAGCCTACATCCTCCTCTCTTGTCCTCTCCATCTTGCCTAGTGCCCCCAGAACAAGCAGTGTGCAATGGGGGCACCTAAGCAGGCTCATTCTCGAGCCATGGCTCTGTGTGTCCATTCACGCACAGAGACGTGGCTCAGCCCTGCCCCCTCTCACTCCTCATTGGCTCACTGGCTGTGATTGGCTGCTGTCACAGCCAATGAGGAGGGAGAGTTCCTGGAGAGCTGAGGCTTGCGTGCATATTGCTGGATCAAGATGGGGCTCAGTTAATTTTTTTTTTTGGGGGGGGGGGGGGGGCTGGGGAGCCTGCTGCACAGAGAAGGTTTTTTACCTTCATGCATAGAATGCATGAAGGTAAAGAACCTTGAACCTTTATGACAACTTTCATGCATTCCCTGCATGAAGTTAAAAAAAAACCTTCTGTGTGCTGCTCCCCCACAGCCCCCCCAATACTCACCCGAGCCCCCTATTGAACCAGCAATGTTCATATGAGCCTCGGCTATCCCAGAACTGCCTCTCCTCATTGGCTGAGACAACAGCGGGAGCCTTTTTCGCCCACTGGTGTCAATCACAGCCAGTGAGCCAATGAGGAGAGTGGACGCTGGGTGTCTTATGGACTCACAGAGCAGGGTGTGGGAACAAGCACGCACCAGTGCCCTCATAGTAAGCTTGCTATTGGGGCACTGGTCATGGAAGAAGAGCCTGGAACACTGACAGGGGACCTGAGAAGAAAAGGGATCGGGGCTGCTCTGTGTAAACCTATTACAGGTAAGCAGGTAAGTATGACATGTTTGTTGAACCTTTAATACCACTTTAAAGTATTGACTGCAATGAAAGGTGCATTTGGCCTGCAGTTGACCTCCTTCTGAACCTGCATTTGATCTTCATTTTGGATGCATCAACCTGCTTCAAGCTGCTTTTGCACTTTAATTGATTTGGGGGGCAGAAGAAGTTCTAAAGCAAACAAAAGCCAGAACAAAGACTTTTGCAACTTTTATCTTTGTGAGGCAAAAGGAAAATCAATTTCAACTTGACAGACATATTTTTGTCCCCAGTAGGTTTTGTTTTACATGTTGAAAGCACAGGTTTCCTACAGAATGGTTAATGGTATGGAATTAAAAGGTATTGGATAACACTTCTCCAGCGTCTTAGTATCTTTATGATTCATGAAAGTTTGGCTTACCATGCAGTTGGGCCACATAAATGGTAACCACACTGCGTATTACATCCATCTGATCTGTATAGAGTTTCATAGAGCACATAGGCATAGATTGACAGTTACTTTCTATCGCCTTTCAAGCATATCATTACATACAGTAAAGCACATTGACTGGCTTGTGGGAATATCTCACCACCACCGGTTTCTGAGAGCTATATTAAACCAGCATGAAATCCAACTTTCCAATCAACCCAAACTATTTTTTTTTAAAGTGGTTCTAAACCTCAGACATGACATAAGAACAAAGCATATCCCTTCATAGTGTGTACTTGTCTTAATTAAAAGCACTAAGTGGTGCTGCTATCAGCATAACACACCTCTGACAAGTTTTCCTGACACCAAGAGAAAAATGGTGACAGGGGAGAGACCTCCAGCTTATTGACAGCCTTAGCTCTGTTGGTGCGTGGAGCAGGATGTGTCCCTTTCCTCCAATCAGCTGTCAGAGCTCTCCTCACTGAGTTCTGCAGAGCGTAACTTCAGTTCTCCGCCCCCTTTTTTTTTGACTCTCAGACAAGGTTTAAAATTCAGCACTTTGAATGGCTGTAGAGAAGAGAGGACTGCAGATAAACAGATACAATGTATGTAGGAGGATTTGTTTAATCTGTGTATCATCGGAGGCCAATCGCTTCACGGTGTATATGTAAGGGTTTACAACCACTTTAACGAGTTGCCGACTGCCCTATAGCGCATTTACTGCTACAGGGCAGCCGCGCTGGGCAGAATCATGTGTATATATACGTGATCCTGCATTTCTGGATATCAGGTGCGAGTGTGCGCTGCCGGAGGCTCACTCTTGCTCTGATTCTACACAGCAGGAGCTGATCAGCAGGTCCAGCGGACCCGATGGCCACCGGCACCCGCTGATCGTTCTGTACACAGGCAGAAAGGTGATCTGCCTAAAGCCTAATACACACGGGACGACGATCGCATACAACAGGTCGTACTAACGATCGTTGTATGCGATATTGATCGTTCATATGCGCGATTAGAACAGTCGAACATACAACGGTCGTACAAGGGAGTTGTATGAGCAAACTAGAAAACTTGGTCATACCAACCAACAAGCGGTCATACGACCGTTGTATCGTGTGTACAGAGAAGTTGGTACAACAAGTTGTATTGTGCAAAACACGCATGCTCCGAAGTCAGGAACGGCCGGATGCTATTTACATGCACCTGAACGTTCTTCTGTGCTCGTACAATCATGTAGCGCAGTCAGTATGCAAGCTAACCGGCACTTTTTAACCCCCTTGTGGAGGGTTAAAAGCGCACCGCTGCCAACAGAATAGGGGCACCATAGTGCCACTATAACGAGCGGTAAAGCGCCGCAAATTAGCAGTGTTTTACCGCTAATGCTCGGACGGCCCTGGTGTGAAAGGAGCCTTAAGCAGTTAACAGTGCTGGAATTTATGGGACAGATTTCTGCAACCTGCAGTGAAGACATGTTTGAAGACACGTTTGACAGATGCCTACCCCACAAACATTCTCTCTGCATGGTCTCCACGATCTTCCTAAAATCGTCCAGCTGAACTAACAGAATCAGGACTCTCTCACACATCTCAAGAGAAACATGCTGAAGAAATTGTCTAAAGCTAAACAAAACGGCAATGATTTTGCCGTGTTTGCACATAGATAAGACAGGCTGTATAATAACAACAAACACATTGCCAAGTAAATCCCAAACTGATTGCCTCGGCCATGCATTGTTTTATTCGGGGTTACATTGCTAAGGGAAAGATTGCTTCTTGGTTTCCATTAAAATCCTCAGCAGCAAGTGGAAAACAACATCCGAGACACAAAAGAGAAGTGGAAACTCAACATTAATCGTACCAAAGGCCTGAAAGCACAGCTGTAAGCAGTTTGAAGCTACACAACACTTGATCAATACAGTCACCAAGAAAACTATTTGTAGCTGAACAGAATGCATACCAATGGTCTCACAGCTCTGTTGGGGCCCGCCGCCAGCTAATGCGGCATTTCTACACCGCTATAAACATTACATTGGGAAGTGCTTGAAACAATAACTGCATCACCCACTGAGAAATATCGAACCACAAATTCAACAAAAACTTAGCTGGAGACGCATAATTTAAGGCTACCCCACAGACAGGCCTAATTTTAGAAATTTTCATTCAAGTTCAACAAATTAAACAACTGCAGTGTTCTAGATGTAAACCAAACACTATAGACTGGTAAGAATAAGAGATATTGGCTGACTTCCTTCATAGTTACATTGTTAAAGTGGTTGTCAACCTGTGACAACCACTTTAACCTACAGGTAAGCCTAGAATAAGGCTTACCTGTAGGTGCCCTACATATCTCCCAAACCTGCATGGTTCAGGAGATATACAGTTTCTTAGATGTGTCGACGTCATCGGCACATGCGCAGTGAAAAAACGGCCTCCGTGTCTTTTCTTCACTGAGATCGTGTCGCGACTGGCGGCTCCCGCGACTCCGGTCAGTCACAGAGCCGGACTCAGTGCCCCACAAGGAAAAGGGGCTGAAGATGGATGCTCCCTGCTGTGGGGACATCGCAGGCTTCGTTTGCAGGTAAGTGGCACATAATGGGCTATTATGTGATGTATAGTAGCACATTATGCTTCTACTTTGCAGGGGAATATAGAGAAAGTAAACCCCATCAGGGTTTACTTCCTCTTTAAGATGTCCATGCATTACTCTGGCTGGCTGCACAAAAAAAAAAAAAAAAAACTGAGCCAATTGACCTATCCACCTCTAATGTCAAAATCCTCCCTGCCAGTGTTGCCAACCGCCAGTATTTTTACTGGTAGCCAGTAAAACAAGGGCGATTTTCTCCTGCCGGTAAATGCCAGTAAAAAGGAAAGGTTGCCAGTAGAAAATATGGCTGTGACGCTTGGCTCTGTCTGGAGCCGGCCGACACCATCTGAATGCCTGCTACAGTGTGTTCGGGGGCTCTGGCAGAGGCGGTGCCTGAGCATGTCGTGTGATGTCATGGGAGCCAAGCGGAGCATGGCTCCCATGACATGTGTGGGCCTACGGTATGGGAGCAATGCAGGCTGGGAGCGGGACTGTCAGTGCTGTTTAGACCGAGTGGACTGAAGGGATCACCTGGCTTGTAGAGAGACTGTTACTGTGACTCAGGAAGGGGTGTGTTGTATCGGTGAGGTCTCATCATCATCTGTGCTGCTACACACTGCTGTAGCACTTAGGGTTGCCACATCATCCCTTTAATTACACAGGTTCTGTGGCGGATTAAGGTGGTAATTAAACTTACTTGGTGCCTTATCTGCATTAAATTAGCCTCAGAACCTGTGTATTGCATATGTGTCCTGGATTAAAGGGATGATGTGGCAACAATAGTAGCACTGGATCGGAATAAGAGAGCAACCGGTAGTCATGTGACCGGCCTGACTATACCTGAAAAAAGATATTTACAGGCTTTGTTTAAAAAAAAACAATTACAGAGTGTGGTATGGTTGAATAAAATAGAGGGGCTGCCAGTGACAATTTGTGAACTTTTCTTTTCTACTAAGAGTGGCAGGAGGAAAGACGGAGACACAGACACACAAAGCTGACAGGCAGGGAGGAGGGGGAGAAAGGAGAGCAGCGGATGACGGAGGCACGTAAACTGACCACGGTAATCAGGGCTCAGCGGCCATGATTATCATGGTCGGTACAGAGAGGGGGACACAAGAACTGGCAGGATCAGCCAGGCTTTTTACAGGTTAGAAAGGGACAGATTAGACAGCACAAGCACTGTGCTGTTTAACCTGCTATAAGGAAACAGGAGCTCTCTTTTTTTATTAGGGTTACAAACGCTTAAATTATTATTATTGTTATTATTATACAGGATTTATAAAGTGCCGACAGTTTGCGCAGCGCTTTACAATATTAGGGCAGACAGTACAATTACAATACAATTCAATACATGAGGAATCAGAGGACCCTGCTCGTTAGAGCTTACCATCTAAGAGTTAGCTCCACTTTCGTAAGATACAAATTGTTTGTATTTTACTTTGAATTTGGTGCATTCGTTGTGCCACAATGTAAAAGTGGTACAGTTTAGAACTACCCGAATTTGGTGCACAAGTCCCCATCAGACCAAAAGTGGCACAACAGTTTAATTGTCTGCGGAAGATTGCCACTGAGATCCAGCAAAGGATGAAAAAAGATGTTAAGTATCAAGTAAAAAAAATGTCTAATATTTATGCATATTCATTTGTTCATATACAATGCTTTAGCATACATGTATTTACATACATGTAATTTAGTTAGGGTTTCTATCCTCTTTAAGTTTCTTAAACTAATAGTATTTGTATGGAAATGGGCTTTAAAAAAGGAAGACTGGTACCAATGGCAAACATACGTTTCACATGATTTTACTTTGGTGCCGAAAAGAAAATAAAGTCTAAATTAAGCCATCCTTTCATTGAATGATAATCTGTTTCTCAGACAGGTGTCAGTGGTGACAATTCTCAAGGAGTATGAGGAAAAATAAAACATTTAACGTACCATGGAAATATCATCACATAAGAAAGAATGTCTTCATTAATATCAGCCTGCTGTTAGGTTGATATCTTGCTTATATAAAGAATAGACCAAACATCATGCAGTTCACATCAGAATATGTTTTTAGTACCAATATAGTAATGGGGCTGTAACATTTATGAAAACAATGTAAAGAGAAAAGGTCTTGAAATAACTATGGCCTTTTCACACAGGAGTCTGGGGGGGGGGGGGGGGGTTGGGGTTAAAAATAGGCAGTTGAGCCGCAGATAAGCACTTGGCTTGTGGCTGCTAAGTGGAACTCTCATACAAAATCCACATTTTGATGAAAAATGTAGCAGAACTTCTGCAGAGAACCAACTCAAACAGACCCATGGAATGGGCATTTGTAAGAGTAGGAATCCCCACACCTAAGATGTTATAATAATGCAGCCTAACCCCACTGCAAAGTACATGTTCTGTTATTTAGTTGTATTCTCTCTCTGTCCAGCAAAAAATGCCAGCCAATTGTCAGGCTTTAAAGCAATTCTGTCACTAGAAACAATTTTTTTTAAATTGCCACCTGCAAATAAGACAGCTAAGACCCCTTTCACACTTGTGTGACGTGATTTTACTGCAATTTTGCCACCATTTTTTGCAGCGATTTGGGATCAGTACGACTTTGTTGCACAATAGAAACATATTACAAAGTCATACAGAAATAGTACAGAAATCACATCTATATTAGTCAGGTGCGATTTGCATGCGACTTTGAGGGTTTAACATTTAAGTCTATGGACCTCAAGTTGCATCAAAGTTGGACCAAAGTAATCCAGGGCTGGAGGATGTACTGGGAGTGATGGTCGCCAGCAAAATTCTGAAGATTATATAGGGTTTGGTATCTCTTCAATAAAGTGAATGAGAGAAGATTGCCATTGTGAGCAACAGCAAAGGTAAGTAGTCATTTTAAGGCCCCCCAAGGAGCAAAATTGTCTCCTGTCTGAGTTCTGGAATAACAAACTGATGCTATGTCACTGGGAAAAACTGTCAACCTTTAGCTTTCTTTTATTCAAGCCTGGCAACACTCTTATTATGTGATAGTTTTCTGAGCGTTTTTCCTCCAGCACTGAGATCAGAGAGCCTTATTGCAAGGTAATTGTTTTTTTGAGAAGGAGGTCGGGAATGGCAGCCTCCATATTTTTGTCTCTCCATGTGTACTGTAAATTACATTATAAACTGGTCCTTAAACATTAAGGTTTAATTTCAATGGCAAAATGCAGCTTTTAATGAATAATGAAGGCTAAAAAAATGATGGTACAATAAAAATGAATTAGACTTTTTGTTCCATATAAGGCTACAGATACAATATTTGTATTTAGTTAATATGGTTGCATAATAATTAGATTACTAGAGGGTTTAATTTTTAATTTAGCAGGAGCTTTTAATGTAAAGGGTCTCAGTGTCTCTAATGACCTGTGGAGATGAGAAACTCTCTGGAGTGTGTATTGGGAGGGGGAAGGTTAAGGTGATTAACTGGTGCTAACAAGTTTAGGATGTTGAAGAGCTATTTTCTTGGACGTCCATCAAAGGAGGGATAGAATGTTCCTGGGGGATGGGGAGGAAGAGGAAATGCAGCTATGTATTTAACAGATGATCTTTCTTTCTGTACCCACTCTTCTCCCAGCCTTGTTGTGCCTGCTTCTGTCCTTCCTAACCTTTTGCATCACACCCAGGCACCAGACGTAGAAAGCTGGAGTCAAGAATACAGGCTGGCAGTCGATCTGAAAAGTGATCGCATGTAGAGAGAGTTCATTACCCTTCCTGTTGATCTCTCCTCTGAGGACACTCAGCATAATTAAACCAGTGCATTTTTCATCCCCCTTGACACCTAAGTCAATCTGATCTGGTTCTTCATCAGTGAATGCTACAGACTTCTGTAACAGAAGCAGATGCTAAAACAGAATAAACCAATATGCACTTCGTAGAAGATGTGTGTGAAAAGTAAAATGAGTATTCTCATCAAAGATAGAATATACAAATGCTTGAACGTGTCGTTGACCATTATTGAGTACTAGAATGCAAAGCTCAATTTTCCATGTTAATACTATCTGCATGAAGCTATGGTGCAGCTTCCCTTCGCACACCAAAAAAAACAGTTATACCAAAGCCCAACTAAAAGTATAATTTAAATCAACTAAATATATTCCAGGTGTAAAAAAAGGTGTTCAAAATCTTGTCTTACAGTTCATGTTCTTTATAAAACAGCCACACTGAATACTTACCCGTTCAGTAAAGTTAATGAATTCCCTGCAATAGCAGCATTATTCAACCTCTTCAAACCCAAGGCTACAACCCAACAAACAGCCCGTGTAGATAAAAATCACGTAATATTTATTAGAGACTGACTTACCCTGACTCTCTGAGGGAGCATCATTGGTCATGGAAGCCCCTATCATCTCAGAGGAGTTCATAGCGGCCTTCAAACAGACTCAGACAGGGAAAATACCTAGACCAGAGTGCCCTGCCCTTTCCTACTACAAATCCTTCTCTCTCATACGTACTTTATATTTTTTAAGCACCTTTAATGCGATAAGGAATTCCTAAGAATTTTCTCCAGAATCCTTGACAACTCATATCACCATAATTCCTAAGGCAAAGACCCCTTTTTTTGTTCCAACTATCACTAAGTATCATTGCTAAATGCAGACTTGAAATTGTTCACCAAAGTGCTTTAAGTCCCCTCCTCCGCCACATTTGGGCAGTCATTTATTTTTGGGGGGGTACGTAATTTTGACAGGTAACCACTCCCACTTCCTCTCCCCCTCCCTCCCCACAGTCTTCTGGGGGTGGAGAACCACTTTAACACTTATCCTTATACCTATCCTCAGAAAGTAAAGATTTGCTGTCATATATTGAATATTTTGAATGATTAGCTTTGGCTAAGCAGTACCCTGGTAATGTGCTTTTTTCCCAAATTCCTCATGAAAAATAGCCCCGCACTTCCCGACTAGGGATATTGTTCAGCCTACTGCAAAGTCCACCCAACATTTGCATGTTCACCTTTTGTGGACCTGGTGAGTAATTTGGTTGATTCGTAAATCCACACATCCTTCTACTCTATAGGCCTTCCATAGCAGGATGAACTATAGAAGGCCTACAGACAACCCCGTTGACTAGTTCTTTGCCCTTAACTTATAAATCAAAAAGTGCAGCGCTCAAAAATGTGACTAAACTTAAAGTGGAGCTCCACTCAAAAGGGAAGTTACGCTTTAAGCATTCCTCCTCTCATCCTATGCAACATCTGGCATGTCATTTTTTTTGGGGGGGGGGGCAGGTACCTAGTTTTGACAGGTACCTGCTCCCACTTCTGCTCGAGCCACTTAGGCGACTTGAATGGAAGTTGTCCTCTCCCCCTCCCTCCCTGCAAGATTGCCCGACCACGAAGGAGGAGCAGCGTGACTCGCGCATGCGCAGTGCACACCTGGCTGTGATGCCGCAAGCTGTCACAGCTGGATGCCCACACTTGTAACGCCAGCGCCATTGAGAGGCGAGGGAGAGAAGCAAGGGTTCGGACAGCTGCATCGCTGGATCGTGGGACAGGAGAGTGTGTGTTTATTAAAAGTCAGCAGCTACACTTTGTGTAACTGCTGACTTTTAATAAACACAAAACCAGTGGAACGCTGCTTTAATAAACCTATATACATCAAGAATAGTGTAAACAACAAATACATTTGACAATAACTAAAATGAAAAAATAGCCAGCGTAGATAATCTTTGCAAACTAAAAAGCCTTCTATGAGGTATTTAAGATGACAAGCCGCACTGCTTACCAAAACTGTTTGACCCTGTTTACTCAGTGGTCATAAAATGCTCAAAGACGATAAGTCAATCAGCATAACTTCTTTCTATATCCACATGAGACTCCATGTATCAAGTTGTAAGAAAAAAAGGATAATACACATAGTGTCACAGTCAGGGGTCAGGCTCAGAGACCAGTAGCTGTCTAAGCACTAACCAGTATTCATCAAAGCCCCTGATGGTCGAGGTGTGTTTTGCTGCATGTTAGTACCAGGTCGCGGTCCTCAGGATCGCCCCACCAGGAGATGAGCAAGCCGGGGTCCAGTAGCCGATATAGCAGGTAGAGATCAAGCAGAAGCGTTGTCAGTAAATAAGCCAAAGCTAGGTAACAATTGTTTGCAGGTTGGGATCAAGCAGACGCGTAGTCGAGGAACAAGCCAAAGGTTGCCAACAAGTGGTTGCAGGTTGGGGTCAAGCAGAAGCATAGTCAAGGAGCATTCAAAAGGCCAGTAATGAGTGGTAGCAAAGATATGGACAGCAGCAAAAGCAACAAGATATTGACTGAAGTGAGCACACTAATCTGGCAAACAGGAAGTGCAAAGGCATGGCTTAAATAAGATGTTCATGGGAGGAGCAAAGGGTGCTGTCTGGCATCTCAGGTGGCTCAGTAAAAAGAGATATTGCCAGACCTAGCAGAGGTTGAAGGTTCATATCCGGGTCCTGACACACATTGTAGTATGTTTTACAACACCATAGTGAATAAAGGGAAAAATTACACATGTGAATGACCAATTGGGAAAAAATCATGCACACACTGCAAGGGTGACACAACTACAGGTGTGTAAATTCTAGTGCAACCAGCCCAAATATTTTGTGCCCAGAGCGTTTCCACTAACATGGAATGTATCGTCTATAGCAAACATCCAAACCGCCTACCAGAACTCAATTGACCATCAGCATGTGAATGGCCATAACACGCGTGTAATTAGCAATCCACAGCAATCCAAGGATGGGGACAGGTATACTGCTCCACTCAACATAAAATCATGTCACAAAAGAAAGAAGAGACTTCATAGTGCAATATTCCTAAGTATGCCAGTTTATTAAACAGTAACCAGATGCAGTACTGGCAATAATATTAAAAATATTCCAGCAAAGTTTTCAGTGTATCAGCCGATATGCACGATGACATCAGTGGCTCCCAGGGAAAGTAGAATCCAAGATGGGGAGGAAGAAGGAACTATGGCAGGAAATCTTGTCAATGAGATCCCCAAGACAGGAGCTGGTTTGTGACTTACGTACTTCAGTGAACACCCTCACACCTCCAGTAAAGGACATTGTTAATGGTAAAAAAGAGGTTTTTCCACTGTTTTCCCTCAAGTGGAAAATCCCTGCATTAATGAAAATGGAAAATCCCTGCATTCATTTGTAAACTGAAAATAAACTCCGCTTCTGTCTTTAAATGATTGCAGTTTTAACCTTATAATGATTCACTGAAAATGCTGCTTTGGAATCTGCTAAACCACTTCAGCCCCGGAAGGATTTCCAGCTTTAGGACCGGAGCCCTTTTTGCGATTCGGCACTGCGTCGCTTTAACTGAAAATTGCGCGGTCGTGCGACGTTGTACCCAAACGAAATTTGCGTCCTTTTTTTCCCACAAATAGAGCTTTCTTTTGGTGGTATTTGATCACCGCTGCGTCATTTCTGATCGCCGCTATAAACAAAAGAAGAGCGACAATTTTGCAAAAAAACCCAAATTTCTTACTTTTTGCTAAAATACAAATCAAAAAAAAAATATAAAAAAACATTTTTTTCATATTTGTGATAAAAAAAATCGCAATCAGCGTTTATTGATTGGTTTGCGCAAAAGTGGTCGCGTTTACGGATGATGAGAATTCATTTTTGGGGTTTTTATTTTTTTTTTTATTTTTTACTAGTAATGGCGGCGATCTGCGATTTTTAGGCTGGTGAAAACGCGTTTGGTT
>BLSH010336072.1:661878-675529 GCA_018402905.1 Glandirana rugosa | reverse complement strand
AGGCACATTCATTTGTGCCTGGAGGCAAGATACTCACCCCCGTCCCGACACTAGTGTCGGAAGGACATGTACCTCCGACACTGGTGAAGGGAAGGGGTCGATCCGTTCGGGGGTGTGTCATTCTTGTGCGGGTCCCTTGTGTCAATTGGGAATCTCGCGGGGGACGTCCAATTGGGGAAGTGACGGTTACCGTAAATGTAAGGGTTAACTGTGTTCCCTGGGCGTGTTCTTACTGTGTGGGGGCTTGCCTAGCTGGGGAAGGGAAGTGGTCACAGCCTCCATGTACAGGAAGGCTGTGATCACAGCCCTGCCCCCACTCATAGAACGGAGGTCCGTGTTTACTTACACGGACCTCAGTTCTTTCACTCCCGGGGGGGGCATCGCGGGTGGCCGGCGGAGATCGACTCTGCCGCACCCGCTCCCTGGCCCTCCCCGAACACAGTGGATGCGCGGGCGCGCCTCCGGCGGCGCGCGCGTGCTCACTAGGCTCGATCCCGCAGCCGCCGTCATATGACGGCGTTTTGCGCAATAGAGCCACCTTGTCGCCGTCAGATGCCGATCGGCGGTCGGCAAGTGGTTAACTATGTTACTATATAGATTTTTCTATGCGTTGCATGCAGCAACCCAATGAAGATAATGGACAACAACATTTGTAACGCTTCACAGGATTTAAATGAAAAAGCGCCTCTCTGTTATAGAACTATATTGTCACATTGCATTTAAAGGAGTCGTAAAGGCAAATATGCATTAAGATAAAAAACCTTCTGTGTGTGGCAGCCTCCCCAGCACCCCCTAATCACTTACCTGAGCCCCTTCTCTCTGAAGCGATGTCCATGAGTCTCTTAGCTGTCCCAGACACTCCTCCTGATTGGCTGAGACACAGCAGTGGCACCATTGGCTGTCAATCAAAATCAGTCAGCCAATTAGGGGAGAGAGTGGGCGGGGCCGGGCGGTGCTCCATGTCTGAATGCATACACGGAGCTCTGACTCGGTGCCCCCATAAATAGCTGCTGGCTGAGGGGGCACTCATCAGAGAGAGGGGCCAGGAAAGCAGAAGAGGGACCCGAGAATAGGAGGATCCGGTTTGCTCTGTGCAAATCCAACTGCACAGAGGAGGTAAGTATAACATGTTTGTTATTGAAAAAAAAAACAAGAAAAAACAAGCCTTTACAATCACTTTAAAAGCTTTATTTATTTGTAAAGGTGCTCTACCCCAGAAAAAATGCTTTTTAAGCAACTCTAAACTAGGTGAACCTAAAATGACCTTGCAATGTAAATAAATGTCAACGCAGATCAAAGAGCTTTGTTCTTTTCCATGCATCCAGTTTTGCTCATGATATCACCAATACTTCCTAAGGGAAGACAGCACTTACAGAACAGGCTTCAATCCCTATATAGCTGGATTTTGGTGTAATCAATAACATTTTAAGTAGATTGGGATGGTATAATAAACAAGGAATTTGCTGAAGTAAGGGTATGTGGGGTGTTTTAGACCCGTTTTCTAGTTGGTCTATTCTGTGACCTATGAGTACTGTTGCATGAGCCTGGCTACCTGCCTTACTCTTACTTACATTTTGCATGAGCCAACAACTCAATAGCCAAGAGGCATTCTAAATTCAGCACTTTACATACAAGGGCTGATTATCTACAAAGAAAGACGATTTTAGATCTTTTGTACCAGTACATTGCCTACCACAAACTACTAAGTCACAAAAATATTAGCTTGGAAAATAATGCATGGAAAGATTCATTTGTTTAATTGCTGTATTGATATTTGTATTTGGCTCTCAAATGTCCATTTCTATTGTACCCAGTGCAATATGGCCAGATGCACTCCCCTGCACCGCCAATAGTTTTTATCACCGATTACCAGATTTACTGTACATTGGTTGAACACTGTTACAAAGTTTCAGGCAACCTGATCTGTATATCAGTTCCAGCAGTAGCTTAATTATAATCGGGACACAGATTTTTTAAATTTTTTTGTACCCATGTGCTTTTTTCATTGGTTCCATTTGCACAGTTGCCAACATATGAGGAAACAATGCAGATGTAATTTGCTGCTGAATGAGGAAAGTATCAACCTCCACATCCCAAATTATTATTATTATTTTTTAGCAGGCCATGGTCAACTACATTGTCTATTTTTTTGCAATTTCTGGCTTGGTTTATAGAATAGTTTTTGCATGTAATTAATTTAAAAGGTGCACATTTAAAAGTGTACAAGACATCGAAAAGATGACCATGCCCTACAGCCTTTCACTAACCAGGGGAAAACTCAACCACACTGGGAGATCTTCTCTGAGTAGGATTAAAGTAACCATACAAGCTGTTCTGGATAAAATCTACTAACACCATAATGACCAGAATCTATCTCAAGTGGGACAAGGGGCAGAGATAGCACCCATTTACACTACTCTTTTATCATGTACCAACCAATCTGCTCCTATAAATATTTTGTCACTGCTCTGTTTTGCACCACTATATGAGAAGCAGCTTCGACATATGTATAAAATATTGCCCGATTTCAACCACAACAAAATCTATAGCTCTCTCCCAGCTTCCAACAAAAGAGCAGTGCAGGGATGGACAATTATAAAGATGCCAATAATATAAATGTATAGAAAAAATGGTAAACAGCGCTGGCCTACCTATTACCCTTATTCATAAACCTCTATAAATATAATATTGCCAAAAATAGTTACATATAAACATTTCTTAGTAAGGTGCTCAAGGTGAAGCAAAAGTGCTGTAATATGTGCAATACACTAAATAATTGTGCATAAAAAAGTATTCCTTATTAAAGTACTCAGTGCTCTTGTGCTTCTTGGGAAGGTGATCACAGTGCTTCCACTTGGCCACAAACCAGGGGTATAACGCACTCACCAGAAATGTTGGACTTATTTGCCTTATGGCAAAACAAGTCAGAACGGCATGTATGTCTCTTAGGGGGGACCTTTCCCTCTGCTGTGTGTTATGCTGGGTCCTTCCCTCTCTGTAGGGTTTGCGTTGGTGATGTTTGCAGGGAGGGGATCAGAAGAAAAAACTCCTCATAGCGTGATATCATTTTATAGCGATTTATTCCATACTTACAAAACGTTAATACCATTTAAAATGGGATAGGAATGACAGTGTCCCAGAGTAAACATATACGGCCCCTTTTTTCTGGGAGGTGGTGCATGCTCATATCAGTCTTTGATGCGCTTTCCGCCCTCCAGGCCTTTGGTAACACTTAGGGAAGTTAGCACCACTATAGTAAGCTGCTTCTCATCGGGCCGACATATGGGCTCACTCCCGAGCTGGGCTGTGTGTTTCTAAAGACACACACAGCTTGGTTCAGCCCCCCTGCACTTTGGGTTTGATTGAGAGCAGCAAGAGCCACCGGCTTCCGCTGTCGCCTCTCTGTCCTGAGAATACAGGCAAACACAGCGCTGGATTGAATGAGGACTTTAGGAAGGGGCGGGGGGGGGGGGGGTGATACAAACACTGGGATATTTTGTACCTTAGTGTAATGAATGCACTATGGTAAAACATGTTTACCCTTCAAACCACTTTAAATATATCTGATTTTAAAGGACTCTCTTATAGTTTTAATCTTTAGGCTCCTTTTTGATAAAACCTGGGGCTAGTTTTGAACCAATATGATAACTTCATCTAGCAACTTTGTTAGCAACTTATTTAATGGCTTACCAATTCTTAATGCAAATTTATAATGCAATGGCCTTTTCCCTTAGCTTAGTAATTTTTTGTTTTTTTCCTTGCACATGATTGGGTATTCTTTGCAAAGTGAATTTTCACCACATTAGTGCACCAGGTATCTGATTTTGTATTGTTATATACCCTTATCTTTAATATCATTCCAACTCCTAATATGGACTGTGACATGAAGGTGTTTTCATGCAAAATCTACTTTAAATACCTACTATAGTGACAGATAAGACTTTACATCTCTATTTTACACAAATGCAGGTGACTAATAAAATATACATAAAATTTTATAGAGGAACAAAAAATGTTGCCCATGTGAATGGATGTATTATTTTGATTTTGCCCTAATATGCATGCACATTCCCATATGCATCCATGGAACGTATGTTATAGCGATTAGTGTTAAAAATATGGCAGAAAAATACACTTCCTAAGCCTCCCCATAAACTGACAAGTCAATCAGGCACTCACACTGATGTGATCAGGCTTATAACTGAACTAAAAAACCTTCCATATCCGTTCAAACATTATTTTTTCCATTAGACAGAATTTCATCGTGAGCTACTGTGCTGCGGCTTCAAAGTCTGGTGGGAATTTGACTCACTGGTTATAAATAAGTGACTCATATATTATGACTGTTATATTCTGGTTATGAGCTAGTTTCTCTTGTAGATGTAATTTTCAAAAACACTAATGTTCACATTTGTTTGTAAATTAAATGTGTTTAAATTTGGGTAATTAAATTTGATTATTTTTTATGATGTAAAATTAATGTTTGCATTTGATAAGCACGATTTAATTGTTCTAGTTTAAAAGACAAAAATAATGTAACAGAGGTTAGAGGACATCTGGACATGGGATTATAAGCGTGAATATTTTTGCAATTTAGTAAATCCTTTCACTGCTATCTTATAGCTGAGGCTCGTACCTTTGACAATTTCATAAATATACAGATCATCCATCTTGATCTGCCTTTTGTAAGAGGGTACACCTGGATATCAAATAGAGGAGATTGAAAACATTGTCATAGTATGACCGTATCAGATCATAAATATTGTCATGGTATCACCGTTTGAATTGTCCTTGGTCAAATTTCCAGATCTTTCAGAATTGACCATATTTATTCAGTGACCCATTCCTGAAGCTGAGCTGAGCCAGAGGGCTCGAATTTTAAATTGGTCTTAGAAAGTTTAGGTTATTTAACAATTGAAATGATTTAGATAACAAGGTAAAGTTATCTACGTTAACAGTGCCCCCTCTTTGCTATTAGGGGGAGGAATAGTGCCCCATGATTGGTGTCAGTGGGAGGAATAATGCCATATCATTGGTATCAGTGGGAGGAATAGTGCCCCATCGTTAGTGTCAGTGGGAGGAAAAGTTCCCCATCATTGGTGTCAGTGTGAGGAATAGTGCACCATCATTGATATCAGTGGGAGGAATGGTGCCCCATCATTGGTGTCAGTGGGAGGATTGGTGCCCCATCATTGGTGTCAGTGGGAAGAATAGTGCCCCATCATTGGTGTCAGTGGAAGGAATAGTGTCCCATCCATCATTGGTGTCAGTGGGAGGAATAGTGTCCCATCATTGGTATCAGTGGGTGGAATAGTGTCCCATCATTGGTGTCAGTGGGAGGAATAGTCCCCTATCATTTGTGTCAGTGGGAAGAATAGTGCCCCATCATTGGTGTCAGTGGAAGGAATAGTGTCCCATCATAGGTGTCAGTGGGAGGAATAGTGTGCCATCATTGGTATCAGTGGGTAGAATAGTGTCCCATCATTGGTGACAGTGGGAGGAATAGTGCCCTATCATTGGTGTCAGTGGGAGGAACTATGCCCCATTGTTGCTGACAGTGGGGGGAATAATGCCCAAAGGGCCAGATAAAAGCAAGCAAAGGGCCGCATCCGGCCCCCGGGCCGCAGTTTGGAGACCACTGATCTAGAGTATCCAAACAATGGAGCAGCTGCAGAACAGGTTTGTATTGTATAGCGATTTCTCCTTTACAGGGTTAAGCCTCGTACACACGCTGTGATTATCGTACGACCGCAGGTCCAATTTTTTCCCAAATCGGCTGTCCGTGATTTTGTCTGGCGTACTGACATTAGCAAAATTATCGCTCAACAAATGCGAACGTAGTGGCGTGCTATGAGCGTATAAAGAGGAAGTTCCATTTTTGTGCGTCATCATTTGGGCCCCTTCTGCCGCAATTCGCTATTTCAATTGCAGCTTCACGAATGTGAATTGTGGATTACGAATGCAGGTTTACACGACTGAACACTTCCGGGCCGTTCCTGGGTTCTGAACATACGTGTTTGTACTTTCAACTTGTTTGTCCAACTTCTGTACAGACGAGCCGAAAATCGGACGTGGCCTTGTCGGCAGACAAAACGTTTCTAGTCGGCTCATCCAGCTTTTGTTGGGCGATAAATGAAAATCGGCTGTCGAATGGAGCGTACTAACGTTCAGATTATCAGATGACAGGCTGTCGCACGAAAATTTTCTAGTTGGCTTATTCAGCTTTTGTTGGACGATAAATGAAAATCGGCTGTCGAATGGAGCATGCTAACAGCCAGATTATCGGTCGACAGTCTGTCATACAAAAATTTGATCTTTAGATCAGGGCTCTCCAAACTACGGCCGTCCATCTGTTGCAGAGCTACATGTCCCATGAGGCATTGTAAAGCTCTGACATTCACAAACATGACCAGGCATGATGGGAATTGTAGTTCCTAAACAACTGGAGGGCTATAGTTTGGAGACCCGTGCTTTAGATAGATTAGTCTTAGAATGTGGCTGTGAGTAGATCTAGAGTTAGTTAGGTTTTGGGTGAACTTCTACTTTAAATACACCATTCCTCTAGGGTAGATAAAGAGAGTATCAACACCCACTCCTCCACGAATTATAAAATGAACTCTTTGTGTCCTACCATCCCATGCTGATGTGCAAACACAACCATATACTGTAAATAAAAAGCATTGTGATTGATAAATAAAGGAAATGGAGTCTTTCATATATACTAAAACAAATAATGTCGCCTGTTAAAATGGCGTGAGGAAAATTCAACTGAGACCTTAACACAGCAATAATTGTATAAGGTACACAGAATTTTTTTGTTTTATGTAAGCCACCCAGCTAGTGGAAACACACATGAGCTGTTACTTCTGAATACGTAGATTGAACACACACTGACAACGGGATGAGATGGAAGTGTGGGCGGCCTACTCCAGTGTATAATTTCAATTCCCACTGGCTGTCAGCCAGGTTATCTCTAATACACTTCTGTGTCTTCCTTGTATGACTGCAGGAAAATATCTTGAAATCTTGAGCTTTTTCCTGGGCCTGACTCTTGCCCTTATCCCACAACAACTCTTATCATTGAGCAAACAAGCTAGACGGAAAGATCTACTCTTTCTAAAAATGCATTTCCTGCTCTTTTCTTTGATTGGTATAGTAAATAGAAGAAAGTAAGGGTTGGGCTCACACAGAAATCCATTTGTTATCCTATTGTACACATATCCTAAGGGTGCCTACTGTAAATTAGTAGAATGTAAAAAATAAAATGATGCTACAATGAGCTAAAGGCAACAGGGGTGATTAAAGGAAAGCAGAGCAACACAACCTGGAACAGAAATGGAGGCTGCATTTGAATTTACAGAAAACTAAAACAATGAATCTGTTTCCAGTAGGTAGGTACATCAAAAGCCATGCACGTTTACCAATGATACTTTTCAAGGAAAAGGCAGCACTGAGGTTGAAAAGATGAATCGTCCTTTTTCAGCCTACCAGGCTTATGCATACCTCCCAACTTCCTGCGTTGAGAAAAAAGGTCACCATTTGGACACCTTGCCTACAAAGTATGTAGGCAAAGGACACACCCACGGTCACACCCCCAACTACATGAACTGAGAGAAATTTATATGAGATCAGTGATTGGTCAAACTTTCTTCACTACTACTTTTCCTTAACCACTTCAACCCCGGAAGGATTTACCCCCTTCCTGACCAGCGCACGTTTTGCGATTTGGCACTGCGTCGCTTTAACTGACAATTGTGCAGTCATGCAACGTTGTACCCAAACTAAATGGACGTCCTTTTTTTCCCACAAATAGAGCTTTCTTTGGGTGGTATTTTATCACCTCTGCGGTTTTTATTTTTTGCGCTATAAACAAACAAAGAGCGACAATTTTGAAAAAAAAAAAACAATATGCCGATATGTATTCTTCCTCATATTTTTGGTAAAAAAAATGGCAATAAGCGTATATTGATTGGTTTGCGCAAAAGTTATAGCGTTGACAAACGATGAGAATTCATTTATGCCATTTTTATTTATTTATTTTTACTGGTAATGGCAGTGATCTGATCTGATTTTTAGCGGGACTGCGATATTGTGGCAGACATATCAAACACTTTTGACACTTTTTTGGGACCATTGCCATTTATACAGTGATCAGTGCTATGGAAATGCACTGATTACTGTGTAAATGTCACTGGCAGGGAAGGGGTTAACACTAGGAGGTGATCAAGGGGTTACATGTGTTCCCTGTCACAGTGTTCTAACTGTATGGGGGCTGGGATGAGTGGGGGAGGAGAGTGATCGCTGTTCTCATATACTGGGAACATACGATCACTTTCCTCTGTCAGAACAGGGATCCGTTTGTTTACACTCACAGATCCCCGTTCTGTCACTGCAATCGCAGGTGGCCGGCGGACATCGAGTCCGCCCCACCCGCTGATTGGCTTCCCCGCTACACAGTGAGCATGCCCCCAGCAGCGGCGCGCGCACCCACAACACACGCTCCTGTGCCCGCTGTCAGGTGACAGCGGTTCACGCAGGAGAGCCATACTGTCGTCGTCAAATGACGGTGGGTGGTCGGGAAGCGGTTAAAGTACTTTCCCTTAAAACCTTCAAGTAGAATTCCACCCTAAAACTAAAATCCCTGCATCTATAGACATCCATGATCTAACACTAACCTATCTAGCCCTGTAAAGAAGAAATCCGTATACATACCTTTTTTGAAGTCTATCCGACCCGATCTCCAGCAGCAGAAGCTCTGCAGAGGACACAGCCGACAACAGCTGAGAAATGAATAGGGAGTGACTTCACCCATAGGTACTATGGAGCTTCCATTGTCGGATGTGTCCTCTGCACCACCCTCCACAGCCAAGCCGCGGCTGACAGCTCAGCGTGGGATCGGGTCGGAGAGGCTTCAAAAACGGTATGTATACTGATTTTTTCTTTACAGGGCTACTTAGGTTAGTGTTAGATCGTGGATGTCTATAGATACAGGGATTTTAGTTTCAGAGTGGACTTCTGCTTTAATTAAAATATATTTCTCAAGAAACACAACTTTGTGTGCATTTATTTGTCTTTGCAAGCACAGATTTTGTCTTGTAAAAGTAGCAGTGACATCATCACTGTGCTGTACATAGCCTGTGCAGACAGCAGAGTCCTGGGAGGGACCCAGCCTGTTCCACCCACTATATGCTTCCTGCAGAAAGTTACAGGAGGGGTGGAGGAAAGACCAGTCACTCTGCACAAGGAAATTGAGCAGTAGTGACCAGTCTTTATTACAGGAAGCTCACACTGGATTACTTAAAGCAGGACTCCGGGCAACAGTTTTTTTTTTACCATGCAGTGGGGCTGTGCCTGTACTGCATGGGTTAAATGCTTGTTTTGGTCTAGGGGTTTGGAGAACTGCAATCCTCACCTACTCCTCCCACATTCCCAGTGCAGGACCGGTCCCTTCACCTTCTGCACCCCTCGCGGTCCAGCTGTGTGGTGAGACTGTTCTTGATGTCATCACACCCATAGACTGGCTCTGGCCATTTTCTGGCAGATTGAAGGATTAGGTGAGTATAGGCGCTGTGTTTACCCCTAGAGAAAATGAGCAGTTAAAGCGGAGTTCCACCCAAAAGTGGAACTTCCGCTTTAAGGGGAGGTGACCCCCTGACATGCCATAATTGGCATGTCATTTTTTTGGGGGGGACGGTGGACCCTGTTTTCACAGGGTCCCAGGTCCACTTCCTCCCCTGGCGCCGAGGAGCCGGAAGGAAGTTCACCTTCCCTCCCTCCCACTCGGCGATCTTCTGGGACAGGTCCCAGAAGATGCGCCGAGCCATTCACAAGCCGCAGCGCGACTCGCGCATGTGCAGTGAGCGCCCGGCTTTGAAACCAAAGCCAGGTGCCCATACCTGTGATGCCGGTGCCACCGAGGGGAGGGGGACAGGCGAGTGGCCGATTGTTAAAAGTCACACTTTTGGTAGCTGCTGACTTTTAACAGGGTGGAACTCCACTTTAACCCATGCAGTGTGGGCACAGCTCCACTGCATGGGAAAAAAAAAAAAAACATTTTGCCCGAAGTTGAGCTTTAACAGAGCTGGAAGAAATGCACAAAGCACACCAGGATTCAAAGAAGAATACAAATGACAAATGTATTTGGTAATGCTCGCTTATCATGGAGTTCTAGGTTTGCAAAGTAACAAATGCAATAATTTAGAGGTTGGATAAAATTATTTGTACAGTATAACATTTTTGGTGGTTAAATAGTATCTTTCTTTTAAAGGACTATACATCAGACCAAACAGAGGGAGAATGGAAGAAGAACAAGGGGCAGATGGGATTCTACAAGAGAGACAGTTCCTGAAAATGAGGGACCATTGGGAGCTATGGTTTATAAATATGGATGCTGGATGCAGGAGAGCATCTAAGGTATGTCTTATCTTACAGAGAATTCTATAACGCTGTAAATATTCTGCTGGAAGGGGTCCACCAAAAGAAGCAATAAACTTGAAATATTTGGCATGGTTGCGAGATACATGCAACACTTGGGCTGTGAAACACAAATCTATGCATGTTGAATGCAGGCATGTGTACTGAGAAATTTGGCTCATAATAACCCTCCAGACCTGAGTTAAGGGATGACTGGGTTTACCCCGGAGTGCAAAATATGCTGAATCCTAAATATGCCATCATTCGCCCTTGACTAATGGAGGATTCAAGTAGTGAAAGTTTACCATCTCTCATGCAATCTCTTTGTGGCAGTGAGATAGTTCATCATTTATTGCAATGTATTAATTATCTTCTATGGAATTTTGTTTTAATTCCTATATCTTTTATTTTTTATTATTGTTTGCTTCATGTAGTTTAAAAACTACTCCTGAAGAAGCTGTGTAAGACAAAACATGTTGAAGTAGAAATCTACTAGAAGCTGTAAAGAGTGGAAATGACCTTACAAAAATACATTTTTTAATGCTGGTTTTATCATATTTTCAATAAATTGTTAGGTTTTAAAAAAATATCTTGTCTCAATATAAGGTACCGTTAAAATCTCATCCAGTATGTGTTTCCTGTGAATACTTACAGTATATAGGTTTGATTTAAACTTATACTGCAGTGTACATAGACTCTGTGCAAAGGTAGAAAAATAAAAAGACATTTATGGCAGTCACAAAATTCAGACATGGAGAAGACTTACAGACATAATCACTTGTCTGTTCAATAATCACTGCAGATGGTTGAGGAAATCTCATGCTTATTAGCCTTCTTAGCCACAAGAGGGCTCTTATACACAAGGCTCAGAAAATCTTCCCAAATGTTACAAAATGCAAACGTTATATTACATAACTAATTATGTTTTTATCTTTAACACAAAGGACGAAGCTTTTGGCAAGGGGCAGATACAAGTATAATTTAGAATAAAAAAAAGATGCTTAAAAAAAAATCTTTATGTTGCAAGAGAGCTGTTGCTTGTCATCTCGTGGGGAAATTCTCTGTGTACCACGATTACCTGATCAGCCTTGATCAAATTATCATTTGACACAAAATCCATCTAAATATTCCAGTCCTTTCTGAAAATCCTGATGTTATTTGTGTTAGTTGCATACTTTCTGGACCCAATAAAAAAATTGTTAGAAGTCTTTGCAAGTTTCCACTGTCAAAACATTTCTCCCTTTTTCTTAGCAGTTATTTGTCTGCACTAACTGTGGCTCATGTGCAGTATAGTGTACCCAGCAGCTCTTCGCCAGTATCTGTAACATGCCTAGAATGGAGCCGGATGCCAGGACAATGCAACTCCAATGAGCATGCACAGAAGTCACATTATCGGTGGCTGCCCAATTGCTGAAGAGAGTGAGATGTCCTTTATGGAAGAAAACCAGGAAAAGATGATAGCTGCAGCAGAGCAGTGGAGAAGAGGACCACTGAACACAGGAGAAGGGCACACTAGGGGGTAAGTCTGCCATAATGTTCAAATAAATCATGTGCATATTTGTACTTTATGGCAAAAGCTCCATGGATACATTGCACATTTAGTCCCGCAATAAGATATTAAAAGTATATTCTGAATATATATATATATACAGAATATATATATATATATATATATATATATACAGTATCTCCCAAAAGTGAGTACACCCTCACATTTTTATAAATATTTTATTATAACTTTTCATGTGACAACACTGAAGAAATGACACTTTTCTACAATGTAAAGTAGTGAGTGTACAGCTTGTATAAGAGTGTACATTTGCTGTCCCCTCAAAATAACTCAACACACAGCCATTAATATCTAAACCACGGCAACAAAAGTGAGTATACCCCTAAATAGAAATTTCCAAATTGGGCCCAATTAGCCATTTTCCCTCCCAGTGTTATGTGACTCACTAGTGTTTACAAGGTCTCTGGTGTGAATGGGGAACAGGTGTGTTAAATTTGGTGTTATCACTCTCACTCTCTCATACTGATCACTGGAAGTTCAACATGGCACCTCATGGCAAAGAACTCTCTGAGGATCTGAAAAAAAAGAATTGTTGCTCTACATAAAGATGGCCTAGGTTATAAGAAGACTGCCAAGATCCTGAAACTAAGCTGCAGCATGGTGGCCAAGACCATACTGCGGTTTAGCAGGACAGGTTCCACTCAGAACAGGCCTCGTCATGGTCAACCAAAGTGGTTGAGTGCACATGTGTCATATCCAGAGGTTGTCTTTGGGGAAATAGACATATGAGTGCTGCCAGCATTGCTGCAGAGCTTGAACAGGTGGGGGGGGGGGGGGTCAGCCTGTCAGTGCTCAGACCATACTTTGCACACTGCATTAAATTGATCTGCATGGCTGTTGTCCCAGAAGGAAGCCTCTTCTAAAGATGATGCACAAGAAAGCCCGCAAACAGTTTGCTGAAGACAAGCAGACTAAGGACATGGATTACTGGAACCATGTCCTGTGGTCTGATGATACCAAGATAAACTTATTTGGTTCAGATGGTATCAAGTGTGTGTGGTGGCTTTCAGGTGAGGAGTACAAAGACAAGGGTGTCTTGCCTACAGTCAAGAATGGTGGTGGGAGTGTCATGGTCTGGGGCTGCATGAGTGCTGCCGGCACTGAGGAGCTACAGTTCATTGAGGGAACCATAAATGCCAACATGTACTGTGATATACTGAAGCAGAGCATGATCCCCTCCCATCGGAGACTGGGCCACAGGCAGTATTCCAACATAACGACCCCAAACACACCTCCAAGACGACCACTATCTTGCTAAAGAAGCTGAGGGTAAAAGTGATGGACTGGCCAAGCACGTCTCCAGACCTAAGCCCTATTTAGTATCTGTGGGGCATCCTCAAATGGAAGGTGGAGGAGCGCAAGGTTTCTAACATCCACCAGCTCCGTAATGTTGTCATGGAGGAGTGGAAGAGGACTCCAGTGGCAACCTGTGAAGCTCTGGTGAACTCCATGGATTTATCCCGAATCCAGACCTCTGCACGAACCGGTCAGGTAGTGAAAATGGGAGTCGAAGAAATCGTTCTATCACCAGCAGAACCTCCACACAAACCCCAGCAATACAACCTTATGACGGACACCGGGTCAGAGGCTACCCTCCCCTAGTACGAGACGAAGTCATATAGTGTCATGTACAACCGTAAATACCAAGGGAGTTACTTGACATCGAGG
>BLSH010336072.1:607612-627423 GCA_018402905.1 Glandirana rugosa | reverse complement strand
ATACGTAGGGTATGACCATGTAATACAATTTAAATAGAATTTTACTTCGGAAGGTCGCGGCGCGACAGTGGTGGCGTCCGCTAGGGTAGAAGTGGGTCAGAAACCGACACACTTGACCGACCTCGGCACTGACCGACCTCACCACTACTGTAGTGAGGACACGTACGTACACCCTCGGTGGTACATGCCCTTGTCTTGAGACTTCCTTGCTGGGCACACCGACAAGGTGGTCTCGCGGACGCGGTCACTACAGTGGCCGACGTACATGTCATTTATGGAGGATTTATCACAACTCGCTTGGGCCTGACATTGCAAGCCCAGGCATGGCTTGAAATCAACCCGAACGATTTTTGAAATGTCCGGGTCCGGGTCCGTGCCACGGACACCCTAAAGTTCGGTACGGACCCGAACGTTACAGTCCGGGTTCGCTCAACACTATTTAGGAGGTATTTACTGTACATGCAGCCGGTGACATCACTGGCGCAGGCGCTCTGGTGGAACAGCCACACGGGTCGTTCCTTCAGAGTTCTGTTCCCGTACATGGTGGCTCCCACATGCATGCACAGGAGTGATGTCATCACCACTCCAGCCAGTCACGGCTCCAGCCAGTTCACACAGCCAAAGACTGGGTGAAGATGGGATCGCCTGCGGTGGTGACAGCGCGGCGCTGGAAGGCTTCATTTTAAGATAAATTTAACATAATGTACCAGTATGGGATGCATACTAGCACATTATGACATTACCTTTCAGGATACAAAGAAAAAAACAGCAGTATGAATATTTTTACAGCAGCAGTCTCTATAATAATTTCCAGCTTCTAGAGGGATTCCACATGTATGGCATATGCATAGGTACATTGGTCCATGCAGGACCAATGTAACTATGTAAAAATATTCATACCTGGAATTCCTCTTTATAGCCTACTTAAACCGTCATTTTGAATCTGCTAAATATATAAACAAAAAGTGTTCACCTGTCTTAAAATTAATTTGCTTTCTAAAGCACTGTTAATCTGTGAAAGTAATATGTGATAATCCAAGTAAAATCTTTAAAACACCACGGATCCTCCACCACCGTGCAAAAGTGCAACTGCCACACTCTTTTTGGAATAAGGCTCACCATATATTAGTAGAATATAGGCATATCTCTGATCAGTCTTGCTTCAGCAGATTACAACTATTGGTATCCATCCAAATTCACCGGACTGCAATCAGTATAATTAACTCCATGTGTAGATGAAAAATCAAAGATTTTTCCCATAGCGTAAAACCACCAAGGTAACAGTTTATTTTTAAAAGGTAATGCTCTTACATTTAATGCAAACATTCCATGCCTTTAGATCAATAACATGTCACAAGACGGCTGCTTGCGTGCTGCATACTACACCTCTGTTCAATCGCACCACGAGGTAACCTGTCCGACATCCAACACACTTGCTGCGTAGCCACCTTCCAATGCGTTTCGTCATTTCCGACTTAGTCACAGAGGGTGGTTACACAGCTAGGCAACTTAGTTTAAATATCCACCTCCATCCTGTTGTAATGAATGTCTGCTCCACTGCTCAGCCATCGCATGACTGCGGAGACACAGGCAGCGCAGCTATCCATCTGGGCTATTAACCCTTCCCATATCAACCAAAATGGTCCATCTGTGCAATTAACCCCTTACATGCCGAAACTAATCATCTAATGCTTGTATATTGGTCACGGTATGCACAATAACGGGTAAACATAAAAAAGCTCACAGAATAGTCAGTATAGCCATTCAACCGGAGCAAATAGCTACCTGATTAATAGTAATAAAAATGGAAATTGATTCCAAAGGACATATTATACACCGTGGAGGGTTGATATTAAAACTTTACATGATCCATGATTGCAGTCCGGTGAGCTTTGGATGGATACCGAGGACTGTAAATTGCTGAAGCAAGACTTATCAGAGATATGCCTATATTCTACTAATATCTGGTGCAGTCCGGTGAGCTTTGGATGGATACCGGCGGCTATAAATTGCTGAAGCAAGACTTATCAGAGATATGCCTATATTCTACTAATATCTGGTGAGCCTTGTTCCAAAAGAGTGTGGCAGTTGCACTTTTGCACGGTGGTGGAGGATCAATGGTGTTTTAAAGATTTTACTTGGATTATCACATATTACTTTCACAGATTAACAGTTTCTTTTTCACAATGAGGATTATGGACAATTTATTATGAATATATTTATATTTATTTATGTTTGTGCTACTGTGAATTTATTTGATCACTCATTATTTGATTAATTTTAACTATGTTCACATGTTCTGTATATTTATGATTTTTTAAGTAGCAGCACTATTCACCGATCTATTGGTTTAAATTAGCACAGTATTTTGAGATTTATACTTTCTAAAGCAGCCACAGCCTGAGTAGAAAATACTTTTCCTTTCCGGAGAGTGGGATCTTCGTTCTCCATAGAGAAGCAATGATCTTATTGCAGAGGTCTGATACATACTCTATCAATTTAGACCTATAGCTCTACAAAGCTCATGCTACCCACTGATTGGAGAGCTCTGGCTCTGACTCAGGGATCTGTCCAATCCATGAAGACGTCTTATCGCTGAAACGCGTTGGATGTGATGTAATTTCCGCTGTTTGGAAAGTATGGCCATATTGTATAGCAAGCAGCAGTGTTAATAGAAAACATAAGGACTAACCTTACAATACAAACCAATGTAAGTGCGCAAGTTGGAATTTTTGAGTTTTTTCAATAAAACGGTGTTATACTATGTGCAGTTCTCCTCTGTATTTATTTGTTGGTGTTGGCAGATGACTGATATGATAATAAGGAGGAATCCCAGAGGAGTGGGAGCATATTCCAAAAGAGTGCATGAGGCCTTCTTTTTTAAAAAAAAGGGGTCACATAATACTCAGTAAGTGAGATTCACAAGGGGTGTGTGGAGTGGCACATGGAGTTCACGGTTACTGAATTTGACTGCAGCACAGCAAAAAGACACTGCACCAGGAGCACTTTAAAATTACTGTTTTGATTTTATTGTTTTATATATATTTTTAATAAATTTGAGGCACTTTATTACTTTATGTATTTATTGTTGTTTTCAAAGAATGAGTTTCAAGAAAGGAGGTTTATGATGCACTTTATGAACTGTGATCTGTAGCAGCACTTTACTTACACATTTGCTAAGGAGGTCAATGATGCACTTTGCGGTATAGATATGTGTTTATTTATTTATTGATTGATTGATTTATTCATACATCTGTTTGTGCTGCACCTTTGTGAATAAACATAAAGATACTACTCTTTTCCTGAATTGGGATTATAGATGCGTGTTCAGCAGCTTATTTGAGAATATATGATTGGTGTCACCATAAGTGCAGATCCTTTTTGTTTTTTCTAGCTGAAAAGAAGTTCAGTAACCCTCAGTCATTTAAAAAAAAGAACACCAAAATCACTATGTTTTTGCCTTTTTTATTGTATTATAAAATTTAGCAAAACACTTTGCCAAACTTTTGGAGAAATTTGATATTCTTAATTAACCACTTTTGCCCATAGTCATTCTCCTATAGTCACTTCTATCTGACCTAAAAGCAATAACAAAAAAAACATTGTAATAAGACCACGCTGTGCCTTTTGGAACACAAAGTTGTTGAATATTTCAGTAAGTCACACATTAACACTTCATAGCAGTCAGAGAAAAGAGGGATACTTTTTAACACCAAAATGTTTCAACAAAAGATACTTTGTTGCCACATCTCCATTGACTTTATAATCACTTCATGACGCTCACAACGATTAAAACTCCACTATGTCTGCTGGAGAGGATTATAAAATGAAACCATCCATTTGACTGGCTGCTATAGCTGACATTGCTCTATTTCTTTTATAATATGCTATACAATGATGTATCAGATGAGCCTTACCATAAAGAACAATGTAGGCACATTTGATAGTTTACTAGTATATTTTATACATATATCAGATATAAAATGAGGGTCAGTGGTGGATAAAGAAGGGAGAGCGAGACTTAGCGCCAAAAGAGGGGATACCCCCTAAATTAAAGCCAGTTGGGACTGTGTTCAACTACAAGACCACACATATTGGTGAGCTCATCTACAACAAGCAGTCTTTACATTAGAAGTAGAAGCAGATATATAATCTAATACAGTGGTACTTAAGCTTTTTTGAGTCATAAACCCCTTTAAGAATCTGATGACCCTCCTCCTTGCAATATTCTCATAAACACAACTTTGCATGCAATGACTATATTTACTTTATTTTATTGAAGTGTGATTACTTCATACATATATGACATACACAAAATCTGAATAAAGTAAATAGTTTTAACAAAAACTCTATTTCATGCAAAAAGTAATGGCCATGCATTACAAAAATGAAATACAATTATCTTGTGCAAATTAAACAAAACAATTTTAATTTTGCCCATATCTACTACTACTACCACAAGAAAATGAGAACTAACATTTGCTATTATGGATTAGCACAAGATGGAGGTTGTGCAGAAAATGATGATACAAATTTAAATGGTACAACATGGGCCAACAACAGGTCAAGAAACACTTAGCGGTTTGTGCTAAAAGCAGTGACAGGGTGCCCTTTCTTTCATTCCTTTAAATGGGAAACCATTGATTGGGAAAATGGGGGAGGGCTGTATAGTGAATATAAATGTTATTTTTTTTTATCTGACCCTCATGGACACCCTGAGACCCACGCATGGACCATTTAGGGGTCCATGGACCCCAGGTTAAAAACTCCTGTCTTCAGGACTCAGTACTAGCATTCCCAGGTCCAACTATGCCCAATGGCCATTCAAGAAAATTTCCCTCTCTCTCTTAAGTTGGTCATACATAGTTCAAACTTTGGTCAGTTCCCATGATTCAGATGAAATTTGAGTTGCTCCCAGCTCGACAAACTTTGAATAAGTAAAAAAAAAAGTGAAAAAGTAAAAAAAGTTGGACAACTCCAGTCTTTCTTAAGCCTAGTACACGTTATTCCTTTTTTTTCCATTCAACCCAACAGGGCTGAATGGAAAAAAACTGACAGCTCCAGAGGAGTCACTGTACTAACCATGTGATATTAGTACAGTGATCTCCCCTGCTGTGCTATTATGTTCTGACAGGGAAGTGCCCCCCCGCAAGAACACTCCAATTAGTGATCTTAGCCTTTGGCTGAAAGTGCTGATCGGGAGCTGATTGGCAGACCTTTTTCGGTAATGCCCCTTCGAAAGAAGCAGGCTTCTGTCAGACTGGCTGCAGTACACATTTCTATTGAACCAGACAATGCCGTACGACATTTGGTGTACTAGGCTTTAAGGTATTTTGACAGCGGTGGTAACCGTCTATGAGTATGAAAAAGCCAGCAGTGGCAGATTCCTCTTTCCATTCTCCTTAGCATGGATAGGGGAATCTATGAAACTTTACATATATGGCCAACTGTTTTTTTCATTCAGTTGATGATGTGGAGAATACAACGCAGCTTGCCTATAAAAATCCTTATACCGACCACCCACAGCAAACGCTGTGTTTATAGAAATGTAGGCTGCATTCATACATTTGGTAACTTTCGTGATAGTTTGTTAAGCTAACCATATACCATTCTTTCAAAAAATCTCATCAGAGTACCAAAAATTCCATCATAGACTTTATATATGTCACTTGAAAGTCTTCAAAATTTTGTTTGATTTTGATATTCGATTTTGGAATGAATGGAATTTCCTGAAGAAAACTACATCCACTATTATAATTTCTTCGAGAACTTTTCTATCCCCATCTATAGATTTTTCTAGTCACTATGGTCAAAAACAATTGTCTATTTAAGCCATTAACTATCAGCAAATTAAATGAACACTCTGAAAAAAAATTTTTTTGAACAAATGCTACTGTTATATAGCCAGCTTTATTTAAATTTGCTGGATAATGTCTGTGTGTGGTCAGCTTTAGATATACAAGTCATCGGGAAATTTATTTGGTGCTAACAGATACATGAAACTTGTAGAGAAAACACCCAGGTGGATCTTTTTGCTATCTTGCCACATGATTTAAAACAATTAGTAAGAGTATTTAATGACCTGTCATTCTTGGTAAAGCAGCAAAATGTGAAAAACAGAAGTGTACAATGTGTGTAAATTCAGTACTTTAAACCATCCAGCCACAAAACATCACTAGACTCAACGTTCAGAATATCCTGGAAGCAACCATATAAATATATGTACTCTTCACTATTTGACCTCCACAAAAGTGGACCTAAGATTATCTGGATTTTCACATGAGGAAGTGGGTCACGATGTCAATAACCAGTATGCTTGCATGGACATTATTTCTCTTTTTAAAAGACAAAATAGACATAACACAGAAAGCACTGGACTGCACAATGCAAAGCATTTGAAAACGATGTAAACATATCACAGAGTATAAACTATGAGGCTTAAGAAGACAGTGCAAACATAGTGCAGTAAGCTATTGGCAGGCATCTATACAGATCTGTCAACAGTAACCATAAATCTAACATTAAATGCTATGATTTGCATTACCTTTATAAAAAAACGTGTATGTTTCTTGAAAATCAGAGGTTCTTAACACATCTTAAGGAAGGGGGACGTATAAATAACTGTCCTGCCTGGTTTGGGTTTTTAATAGTTTTGGGTTTTAATATTTTATATTGGGTTTTATATACAATAGGAAGTTTCCAATTTGGATAAAATAGTCATTAAAACTTGTATCCCATGAATAAATTATTACCCCAAGGGTATTGCGCATATGATATGAGTGGCAAAATTAAAACTGCTGAGAACCGATGATTTAAGCATTTTTGACAATTTTTGGAAAAATAATGCAGCACAAAGGAAGACAAAAACTCAGCCTATGGCAGTGACAGTATAAAGGAACAAAGCATGCACAAAGGTCAAGCAATGGTATCAAACAACACATGAGTATCATTACATTGAAATTATTTTCTGAGGGACCTGGTTTTGATGAATATTAAGAAAGAGGGGTCAGGTCAGTGGTAAATGACCCTGATTACCGCTGAGGTTTTGCTAGGGTCAAAGTTCAACTACAAACACAAACTGTGTGCTAAGTGACACTGCTATTACCAGGAACATTTCCATAAGATTTAGTTGTTTAGTATCCAGTATATGTGTGTTTCAGGAAACTAAATTCGCTATATCAGCTTCACCTATGGTCATGTATGGTCATATAGCTGTAGGTCTTATGACAATACCATGATTGCACAAGCTGTAGTGTATGCTGCTGAAACAGTTACATATTGCTGATTGGTTCAGGCTTAGTTTGTGTGTTTTTTTTCATAGCCAAATCACTTTAATTATTTTGCACAGAATAGGCTTTATTGGGGATAAAGAACATAAACCAAAATCTATGTTCCAAATAAAAGCAATGGCCATGTAACATTTTACCTGAAAAAAGTAATTACTTACTCAATGAAAATATACAAATAGTAATGGTCTATGTACCCAGAGTTATCAATTTAATTAGCATTCAACTGCTAGCAACTGATTTATTGCTGTTGTTACTGCACACTCAGTAGTCTTGCACCAAGCTATTAATTAAAGGGAAACTACAGTGTATTTTCAGTAAATGTACACATTACGTAATAATGGTTACAGCTATCAGGAAGTCATTTGTATGCTATTGTTAGATTTTACTTGTTTGCTATTCTATATTTTGAATTTTGTATTACATATACAAATTTGTAAATGCTCTCATATATATGGTCATATTTTAATATCAAACCAGTGTCGCCCGTAATGCAGGGTGCAGGGTCGCTGCCCCCCTGTCCATGCGGCCGGCCCCTTAATTTACATGCGGGACGCCGGACGCATGGATTCCAGTCCTAAGATCCGTTTCCCGATTGGCCAAAAGGAGAAGCGATCCTATTGGCCTAGGAGGAGGAGGGAGGAGACACGCGGCCACCGTGATGCCGAGAAGGAGACGCAGGGGAAACCGCTGCCCATCTCCCGGAGGGAACTGCTTCCTGTGCTATAGATGGGGTAAGTGCGGGGTTGATAACCGACCGACTTAACAACCGTCCCTACTTAACAACATTTGACATAAGCTTAATAATTTTTATAGTTTCCATAGTTTTCTGTAATTTTTTTTTATTAAAAATTAACATTAACTGCTATAATGAATGTTCAATATATATATATATATATATATATATATATATATATATATATATATATATATAGTTTCCCTTTAAACTTTAGACTTAGTTGGTTTCCCGTACAGGACATTTGGTTGCCCAGGGTGGTCTCTGGTGTGCAGATATGTCAGACATTGAGGATCAGTACATGCTCCTTTGAACTGTGAGCATTCAGACCACTGTAATCTAAGCCCTTACTCGGCCAACAAACAGATGAGGCACACTTGCCATTATAATGTTCTCTACATGCAATAGCAAGCACTTATCACCACTCTTCCATGGCCTAGTTATTGGAAAAAAATGCTCCAATTGTTTGTTTTTACCAACCTGTGTATTTCCACCCTAAATCCATAGCTAACATGTACTTTTTTGGAAAATAAAGCAAACAATCAGATTAATGTAACATAAAAAGGCTCTTACCAGGTGGACATATACACTTTACACTCGTATCTCTTGTCTCTCGAAGTCTTGGTAGATGAGATTTCAGTTTCTGTACAGAAACACAGCAGGAAAACATTTTATTAAGTGCGGCACTTACATTACATGGCTCATTTCATGACATAATCATTATCATTATAAACACTTTTGGTAGATGATGGAAAAACAGAGCTTAATTACTTCAATGTACAGTGATGCATGCACATGTTGATTTTTTATCATACAACTGTTCCTGTTTAAGTCTCTCTTATGAAGTGCTGCTTCTGATTTCTCCATAATGTCAGCTGAGGTTTAATATGTTGGATTAGGTTTTCCTGTCAGAGCACCTGCTGATAGATGTATTGAACCAAAAAAGACTTTGCACCTCTGCATTTTGCAGGATCCTGTTTCCTGTATGAGACTGAGCCAGGCATAGTGTGGGCAGGTGCAGTGCCCTTCTATACCCTCCACACATACATGTGCCAATGCACCTCAAGATTACTTCCCTGCTAGGTCTCAGTTACAGTCCTGGATGAGACATGTTTAGGATGGGGGCATACTCTAGCAATGTCCAGCTGAATGGGCAGGTGTAAATAACTATGATCCTAGCATTTTTTTTCATAGTATGAGAGCTGCCATACTTCACAACTAAGCCATGGGTTTGAGGCTTGCCTCCTGATTCTGGTCTGATCATGGCAACTGTTTCTACTGTTTTTGGCTTTTATTTTTTGCCATTTCCATAAGTAGATGGAGCCCTGTGACAAATGAATGCCTCCCAACTGTCCTTCATTTGGAGCCAAATCCCTTTGTCCCTTCTTGTTCCTCAGCTGTCCCTCTTAATCTGTTCCTCTTTTTCCTTTTTTTTCTGAAGTTTAGACCGCTATAAAACAATGTACTATTTAACAAAAATGTTATTATACCCTACTAGATCTTTCATGTTCATCCAACATATAAATTATTGCAGATGTTACTATGAAAAGCCAGAGCAAAGTAAAGTAATAATGAAAAAGTCTAAAAAAAAAAGTAATAAAAAGCACTTGTGGTTTTAACCAATCGTTTTTCATCATTTAACCATTCTTTGTGGTCCATGTAATTGGAGCCCGGCGGGGTGTGTGTCCTTTCCTACATACTTTGTACTAAAAGGTGTTCCTTTTTCTCATTTCAGAAAGTTGGGAGGTATGCAGATAGTAGAACACTGGTAACCTAACCAGAGATTCACCAACTTGGTAGTCTTAAAGCGGTGTTCCCCTCTAAAATTGCATTACTACACGAGCCCCCCTCTATGCAGTAACACCAAGAGATCCCCAATAACAGTATAGCTATATTTCTCTGGATGTTGTAGCAAAATAACCCATGACCATTCTCCAAGTAGTACAACGAGTAAGAAAAAAGAACAGATAGTGAGATTTTCATCCTTCCAAGCAAATTCTCAATTTCCCATGCCCTTCAAAGTTTCCCTCATTTCAGTTTATATAGCATTTACAGTTTTAGGAAGTTATTTTATAGAGGATAATGTATAGTAGGTATCTATACATCTTCTTCATTGTAGTGCTACCAGGACCTAGAACAATGTTTTTTTCCAGTTCAGTTGAGCAATAGCACCCCCAAGGTGAACACTACATTTTATTTTTGCCATAGGAAGGAAAGGGATGGCACCAGATCACAAGCAGATTTCCTTACAAGCTGGAAAATCTCTATTTGCACTTGCTGGTTGTAAATGTGCTCTATTGCTAAGTGGTTAACTCCTATACAGATGATCCTTACTCAGTCTTTGTGATGTTCAGATCTGTCCCAATGCATACAAGGATTGAGCTGGGTATTTCTATATCAAGGCCGCTCATTCAGACATGCTGTTATCCAAGATATTTAACCAACATATTCTTATTTTCAAGATAGCATTTTGTAAAAGAATTCGCCATTCAGTAATAAACTATAAATACCTACATAATCAGTACCGAATTCAGAAAGTATGCTGGCTGGGCACAACCGTTGTTGATACCCAAAAAGATGGTAACACTTGGCATTTTTTTGATTGTGGAAGCATAGTGAATATACAAAAGTACCAATAAAGAAAAATTTTGGCATCAATTCCTGAAACAATGTGGGTGCTAGAAGTACCTCTTCGTGCCATTTTATGGAGCCAGGGCAAGTTTTTTCCATAAAATATAGTAGACCTAAGCCATGGCGGGCCAGTACTGTTGTGGTACTTGCTCCTAAAGCCCCCATTTGCATGCCTTCTCACTATTCCTAACACCCCCTGCTTTAAACACTTATTTTTATCTTCTGCTGGCTTCAGGTTGACCATTGCAGACTGCCAGAGTAGAGTTCCTTCCCCATCCACTGAGTGACGGCCTCTGTTCAGGCAGTGGAGAAAATTTTTGGGGTGGGGGTGTTGCAGTGTTAAGGAGACAATAGTGGCAAGAATTTATTAATTTCCCTTTGGGATTAATAAAGTATTTTGAATCTGAAGGTAGAAGACGTATGGAAGATGTCAGCTCTAGAGGAGACATAGGCAGTCCAATGGGCATACTCATCATTTTCACTTGGCCAGTAAGAAGAGCTCCATTTAGGGTGAATTAATTATAATGTGACACATGAATATAAGCAAGTCTCTTTTTACTAAAAATGATTGCAAGTGGAATCTTAAAAAGGCTGTCATCCGAGTGACTATAATATCACACACAAATTAGTCCTTCTATTTTCTGTTGAACTGATGTGTGACTTCTGGCAAGATAAATAGTGGGAACAGATTTGCATCATATCCAATTAATCATTTTAGTGGGCACAACAATTTCTTTACCCTAAGGGCTGCTAAGGTTAACTATTGGGAAATGAAGACTGAAACTTGCTGAAGATCAAGGAAAAAGAACTACTGCATTTTCCCAGGTATTCGCACCAAGTTGTAATTTAAAATTATCAGGCATTCTATAAACTTCATCTGCAATTTGATTGGTTTCTGTAGATCACTGCACATACAAAATTATTGTTTTTGTAATGCCAAATATTTCAAATTTTTGCCCCTTTTAGGGGACATTTTACATTTGCTTTCCACAAGTTTTTGTGCTCACTTTGCTTGTTTGATTGTGCATTTACACCCCACACACCTTTATAGCACTCCCAAAGATATGTCTGTTGGATAGATTGACTTTTAATGATGTATTTACCACTTCAAATAACAGCTCAACACAAGAGGCCTCTAATAGAGCATCAATAAGAGGTAACAATACATTATTAATGCTGTCTTTAAACATCAAAGCTTCATAGCATTTAAATGATCACAAAGGAGGGGCGGGGGGCAAAGTTACTAGAACGGCAATAAAGTCATTTAGCTATACAACACCTCATGTATAACTGTCAATGTAAGAAAATGCAGATGCAGAAAAAGTTATATATACAGGAAGCAGCTTTTGTATAGTAATGACTAAAGAAAATACTGTGGGAAGGTCAAAAGAATTGAATGGGTGCTAGAGCCCCAAGGAATAAACACTGGTTTTCACATATGTGGTGGTGTGGTTAGGGGCAGCACATCATGATGAAAGGAAGTCCTGACCTTGAAGACAAGCTTGGACTAGCCGTGTTCATGTAAACAGTATGTATAGTGTATACTCAGTGAGCAAATATATTTTAAGTTCATATAAAGTCTTCTTGAAAGAACACCCATTATCACATGTAAATAGCTTAAATGCCCTAGGGAATCACAAACAGCCACGCTCAGGTGCTTGCACATACCTCTGTAAAACCTCAACAAATTCTGGAGCACCCTTATAGGCAACTCTCATGTGGAAAAAGGTTGAAGTCTGGTCGGCCCCTTCCTGCTGCTAAACTTATTGGTTATTCAAGTTGAGAACCTGCCTATTGGGAATATAGGAATATGGGAGGCAACAACAGAAACAAATGGAGATCACTTGGCCGCCTTGGCTGTATGCCAAACCTATTCCTGTGTGCATGGGTTCTTATGGATCATGCACACACATCTTTGTGTTAGCACAGCTTGAAGCCAAGTAAATTGTTATGTTCTGGCAAGCACTGGTATATGCTTTGTGCATGCCATTTACATTTAAAGCTGTAATCCAGGAGTTATTTCTATTGCACAGCCAAATATTAGATCATTCCTGCGCTCAAGGAGAGGAGGCTTCTCCACAGTGGTGAACAGGGGGTATCTGCTTGTGTAAACACCGGGTAATGCGCCGCTGTGCTGCCTCTTGATGGACTGGGGAAGTCCCAACACACTAGAAGAACAAGAAAGCACACAACGGCGCACTGGCCTAGCGCATTATCGTCAGTAAAAAAGAATTTATTAAAATATCATAAAAACGTTCTCACAAACAAGTTCAGATAACAGGCATTTCGAGCACTAAACGGCTATGCATCCAATCCACCGTATACTGCTGGTGTCCTAGACAGGCTGGCTAACGCGTTTCGAGGCCACAGCCTCTTCATCAGAGCATTTTTATTGCATACTTGCATTGATATCATTGCTACTACAGTGAGAGCCACCATCTCCTAGGTCCTGCTTAGCAAGCAGTTTCCCCTCTGAACACTGACCGCAGGAGTCGCTTACTCAGCACTGCTGTCATTTATATTAATTTTTAAGTGCTCATTTTAAAGGTTTATTTGCAAGTTATTGCCATAAAAAGTGTATGGGGGCCCGGGTCCTGCCCTAAAGGACATGTATCAATGCAAAAAAACGTTTTTAAATCAATCGTTTTTTCAGGAGCAGTGATTTTAATAATGCTTAAAGTGAAACAATAAAAATGAAATATTCCTTTAAATATCATGCCTGGGGGGGTCCCTTAGTCTGCCTGTAAAAGGGCGCACCTCTGTGATGTTTACAACAAAATGACATTTGTGAAGGAAAAATTGTCATTTACTATCGTGGCTGTAATGTATTGTCGGCTCCCGGCAATATACAGAGAAATCACTGAAAAAATTTGCATAGGGTCTCCCCCCCAGTCCATACCAGACCCTTATCTGAGCATACAACCTGGCCGGCCAGGATGGGGGGGGACGAGTATGGGGGACGAGTATGGGTGCTTTGGGGCATGGGGGGCTCTGCGCCCCCCACCCCAAAGCACCTTGTCCCCATGTTGATGGGGACAAGAGCCTCTTCCCCACAACCCTAGGCTGTGGTTGTGCGGGTCTGCGGCCGTTATAATCCGTCGTCAAAAAGGCGCAATAGCTCCTCCTCCATGGGAGGGCTCCTGCCGACTGAGCTCTGTTTGTTGTGACACTTTATTTATATGGCAGGGTGGGGCCACTTGGTGACGTATGTGCATGGCCCGTCCCCTCTGACGTCACATGACGTCGGAAGGGGCGGGGTCGGTCACTTACGTCGCCAGGTGGCCCCGCCCTGCCATATAAATAAACTATCATAACAAACAGCGGGCAGACGGCAAGAGCCCTCCCATGGAGGAGGAGCTGTGCGCAATACATTATGGGGCATTCCACGGCGGCGAAGTCGCTGCGAACGCCCCATAATGTTCTAAATTCAAACCGCGGGCCCATCCCTAGTAATTAGTGATGAGACAGAGAGATGGGGAGGCTACAAAGCACAAGCTGCAGGCAGTACACTCTTAAGCCTCATACACATGATGCGATTGTTGTACGACCGCACGTCCAACTCTTCTCAAAATCGGCTGTCCGTGATTTTGTCTAGCGTACTGACGGTAGTCAAATTATCGTTCGACAAAGCCGAATGTAGTGACATGTTACAAGCATATAACGAGGAAGTTCAGGGGAATGTGAATTGTAGATTACGGACGCAGGTTTACACGACTGAACACTTCCTTAATTCCGAGCATGCGTGTCTGTACTTACAACTTTTTTTTGTCCAACTTCTGTACACACGAGCCGAAAATTGGACGATGCCTTGTCGGCAGACAAAAGTTTTCTAGTCTTCTCATAAACTTCTGTTGGACAATAATTCAAAATCTGCGCTCGAATGGAGCATACTAACGGTTGGATTATTGTACGACAGGCTGTCGGACGACAGTTTTCGGCCGATAATTGTACCGTGTCTACGGGCCTTTAGGGTTTTAATTCACATGAAGGGAACCTGCTCAGTTCAGCTGGGAATCTGTGAGTAGATTAACTGCTGAAATGGAACAGAATCGGTCAGGTGTCAGTTTTGTGGCATCTGTGTCTATTCAGTTTTTGTCTGCACTTGACAGCAGACTGTGGTGGACTCATGACGGCTCTACTTTCAACTCGTTGTAAATGGAATTGTGTTGGTTTGTGTTGGTTTACATAAAGCTATCTCTGATCCAACATGTTTAGGTTGCAGTCTTTTCCTTTTTTTACAGATCTGGATAAACTTGGAGGCCCATACACTTGCATGGAGCTTCTGATTGGAAAGCCTGTGTAAAAGGAGCCTTACTAATCCTGTGTAGGGATGTGTGTGTTATACAGAACTCAGATTAAGGTAAACTAGGTGAACTTTCTAAGGCAGCTCATAGATGACTAATTTTTTTTGCTCAACTCGATTCCCCCAGCCACACATTCAAGGTGGATGGGGGAATCCTACTGCTGCACTTTTGGATTCTGACAGTGGGGGACTTTTAGACTACACTGATCAGTGCTGCTGGCTATAGCCAATGGTCCTGATCGAGAGGAGATTTTCCAACAGGGCAGTTTTACAAACATCAGTTGGAACCACCCTGCCCATACATGGATGGAACTTCAGCCAGTCCGCGCTGAACCAGCAAAATTTTAGTCCATGCATGGCCGGCCTAAAGGAGAATTAGGGCCAAAGCTCTTTTGGCAATATTTCTTCTGGGGATTGCAGAATTGCACTTCATTCTGCATTCCTTTGACCCATATTCAGCCGACAGTGAGCTAAAGTCTGCTGTCGACTGATGTCACTCAGCTGGTCCAGACTCTAGAGAGATCCCAAATTTAATGTTGGGATCCACCCAGATGCTTGGACCGGCACCTGGCTCAGCCTCTCAGTGAGCTACTGGGAGCCTGAGCCAGCCACTCCCGCCCCCTCCGCAGCCCAGCACCCTAGTGAGCGCTGGAGGGGAAGAGCAGAAAGCAACTGACTGACTGACTGACAGGGCTGGGGGGGGGGGTGACTGCAAGTGAATTTTTTACAAAAATCCTGGAGTTTAACTTTTTTTTTTACAGGGTTTATTTAGTTCTTTTGGATAAAAATACAAAGTTCAAAAAGTACAAAAGAGCATGAAAGCTCAGACCAACACAAAAAAGAAAAAGGGAAGTATACAGCATTGTACATTCCGAGCTAAACCAAAGTTACAGGCAAAAAAAAATAACAAAGAAAAGGGACAAACATACAACCATATTCACATATGCTCCCCCTGTTCCTAGACCCACATCTGGAGTTGAACTTTAGGCCTCATACATATGGACGTTTTTTGACGCCACGTTTTTTAGCATTTTTTGCAGCTCTCCATGTTATTCAATGGCCCAATAAAAACTCCAACGTTTTTGAGCTGTAGATGGTGTCAATGTTAGTGAGCTGAAAGTAGAACCCGCGGCCAGCGCGTTCCGAGGCTGTAACATTTTGGTGTTTTTGACACTGAGCCGGAAAAACGCTCACTAACGCCGTACCGACGTTAACCGGCGTTTTTAGCGCCAATGTTTTCAGGTTAAAAAATAGCAGAGGAATGTTTTTTTAAACAAAACGCCTATTGACTCCGACACTCACCAACGCTCACTAACGCCGATACAAAACGCAGACGAAATCACGTTTTTGACGCTGATTCTTCCCTGACGTTGGGACTGATGTTTTGCTTATTTTTTTTAATACACCCGTGTGTATGAGGCCTTAAAATACATCTGTAACCTAAACTTTCTTTTTTGTTGTGATAGAGTGAGGAACAGTTAACATTTCTGTTTTATCGCTTTATTGGTTACATTCACTTCTCTATTTGTCCTGTGACAATTTTCCAATAGGGGGAATTTGTTAAGATGACAACTGCCTGAGTGGTGATTTCCCCCCAACTTTGAAGATATTTCCTGACACTTCCTGTTTTTTCGGAGCAAGAAATAAGGTCACATCTCCAAAATATAAAGTAAAACAAAACCCTAACTTTTCTAAACTAAACAAAAAAGTTGTAAGGGAAAAAAATAAGTGCTAGCACTAATTTATATCCAACCCTATGGAAAGTTTTGCAAATGTTTAGGGCACGGGAATTCTTTCATCAGTCAAATTATCCAGTAATAGATGGCAGCAGATTAGATGCTTAGAGCACAGCTTTCTGCTCTATGATCATCAGATGTTCTTTAAATTGAGCATGTACGTGGAAGCATACTTGTGTGCTATGTAAACAAAACACAGGATTCAACTCAAGGTGTGAATAGGTGCTCCTACACAGCTTAAAACCACAGACAGGCCTTATTTGATCTTGAAATCTCTGCTGTGGGAAGAATGGAGACAAAACAACTAAAACAGCCTTCAGAACAGACACACAGGAACAGCGCCCAACATGGAGGTTTGTAAGGTAACAAGGGTGAGAATGAGCAATGCACAAGATAAAAATAAAATATTTTGTCGACAAGAAGATCTCCAAAACAAAATGTGGTCATAGGAAGCTCTGGTCTTCAATATCCACAATTCCTTGGCACTACAGAGGAGGAGAGAGAGAACTTTTCCCAGGCAAATTACCAGAGGTCTTGGCAGAGTCCTATGCCTACACCAGAAGATCGGAGAATACAGAGCTGTAACCTATGTGCTGTGGGACTGAGGCACTGTGAGGATACAGTCTTTGCTGTGCTGAGTACTGTAGGCACTGTGCTAAAGGCCCAACATTAGAATACATAGAAAAGCCAGCAATGGCCCACACTTATGCAGTGTATCAATATTCATATTTATAAAATTGGGCCATGTTCAATGTGTGCTCAAATTGGTTAAAAACACTTACAAACAATGACTGATGTTAGGCTCCAAACCAATGGCAACTCCCACAATTCCAGCAGTGGCTGCGTGCATGGGTGGTGATGTCACGAGTTCCGTCACATATGACGGCATCATATGTTTGGAAGTGTTTTTCACCAATATAAAGACTTTATTGAAGATTTTACACTATTGGAGGCTTGTGCTCTTTCTATTTTCTTCATATACATATGTTTTGCTGAACATACCGGGGCTAGAGGAGTGGTGGTTCTTAGATCTCCATATTGACTACAGAGCAGTGTACATTTCCAGCATTGCTTGAGGGCTACATTGTTTTTGGTAAGCTTATAGGTTTAACAAAGTGAAGTGAGCATGAGGTGTATCAAATATGAAGTTTTTGAGCACCAATCATTACATCTGCAAGACTTATCTTCACTAAAGCATGGACTTTTTATTGTATTGTGATTACCTTTGATTTATGTGTTGTCCTTGTGTGGGACAATATTGGTACACATAATATTAATTCACAGTGATTATATGTTTATTTTGATAATATTAGTTCTTTTTTATAAATACTTAATGTCACTCAAATGGAGCACAGTACAATTTTACAAATGTGAACCCAGAAGTGAGCAGCCATCTGACCAGAGGGACCACTGCTGCTGTGTCCTTCTGCTCAGTTAGAGTCTGAAGGAGAGACTGACCCTTTTGAGAACCAAGCTGTTGGGGATTGGACTCTTGAGGACAGCAGACCGCTAAATGCACTGGAGAAGACAGTATTGGTGAGCAGAATAACTGTGCTTAACCCCTCACCGCCCACAGTCAATGCCAGTAGAGACTGCTCTTTACCCATCAGCCATCCACTGGGTACATTCTTAAAGGGACAGCTTCACGTGCACCATGTTACAGATGGGCCCCATTCATAGCCGGCTTAATACTGACAATTAGGCACCAGGTAATTCCAGGGTTACCCTTTGTCGGGAATGTGCACACCCATCCACTAAAGGGCTGTAGGCGCAGAGTGCACTCAAGGACACCTTTTGGGTTTAGGTGATGCCATTATATTTTTCACCATTGACACCAGTTTAAAATTTGGTTAGCCTTGTTGCAGTATAGTCAATTACCATATTAAAACCCAGCGTTCATCCTACTTTCTACTAGTTCAGCATCTTTAAACAGGTTCAGTTGCCTATTTATTGGTTTATGCATTGTGTTGACTTGGCTTGTTAAAATACATTTATTTTATCTCTCATCCAGTTGCTTGTGGCCTACTTTCTGTGCAGCACTATAGAGTGGTAGCATACATTGAAGTATGTTTTGTGTATGAAAGTTGATTAAAAATGGCTGAAATTGCCTAAAAAATGTGTGTTTGGTGGCCAGCATTAGGGTTAGGTTATACCACTCATTTATAATATTCATTTTAAGAAAATCAACTGAACTGTGGATATCAGGATCAGCTTATTTAAGCAACTTGCTTTGTTATATTACTCTGAATGAAGTTTGGTTAAATCAGAACTTCACCTAAAAAAGGAAAGCTCCGCTTTTCCTCTTCTTCCCCTCTTCTCTACCCCTTTTGGATTTTTTTTTCTGGGAGTGGGTATCTAGTTTGACAGGTACCCCCATCTAGGTGATCCAAGTGGATGTTGACCCCCCACCCACAACCTCCTGGGACACGTCACAGATTCCAGGACACTGCAGGTCCATTAACAAAGCATGAAACAATATCAATATTCACAATACACATGTTCCTGGATTAGGCTCAGAAGTAGTGGGTGCTGCAGCAACATCCAACTGTACACTGACAGGTCAATGTACATCTTTGCCAGCACACCATGGATCAATCAATACTGTCCAAAACTTTTATTGAAAGATGATCACATCACTATAAACAAAGTGCAATGTTTCAGAACCACACAGGACCACAAAGGGGTCCTGTGTGGTTCTGAAACATCGCACTTTGTCCATTGTCAGTGGCGTCTATATAGGGGTGCAGAATGCACCCAGGTGACACCCATGCCGCAGCGCTGCTGCCAGTCTCTCCAGCGGGAGCCACCTGCGGGAGGAAGAACAGCTGAGGATAGAGGGCTGCTCAAGTTAACAGCTGGTGACTGGTTGTTTGGATGCAGGGCGGTGCTAGCAACCAATTACCAGCTTTCAGCTCCCACTCTCTGTCCAGACCCGCTGTGTCTCCAGCCCTCCAGACTGTCTATGTAAGGGAAAACAGGAGGAGGGGCAATGTGGGGGGGGGGCTGAGGACTGCAATGGGGGAAGGAGGGGAGCTGAGGACAGTAATGGGGCACTGTGAGGGGGAGCTGAGGACAGAAGTGGAGAGCTGGAGGGGGGGAGGTGAGGACAGTAATAGGGT
>BLSH010336072.1:584975-606612 GCA_018402905.1 Glandirana rugosa | reverse complement strand
GTCAATGTTATGTTAAGTTATTTCCTCCTAGTCGCTGAGGACATTAATTGGGGGGACTGAGGACAGTAATTGGGTCGCTGAGGACATTATTGGGGGGGACTGAGGACAGTAATGGGGGACTGAGAACATTATTGTGGTAGACTAAGGACAGTAATAACACAGGAATTGGGTCACTGAAGATAATAATGGGGGGAGAGCCTCATGAAAGTTGTAGCCTGATCAGTGCCCTACTGGCGGGGGGTTGACACCATGTTTTACCTCACGGGGTGACACCAACCCCTGTGACGCCACTGTCCATTGTGATGTGATCATCCTTCAATTAAACTTTCAGAGCAGGGCCCTCTGAATCCTCCTTTATTGAATTGTATTGTAACTGCACTGTCTGCCCTCATGTTGTAAAGCGCTGCACAGACTGTTGGCACTATATAAATCCCGTATTATAATAATAATAATAATAATAATAATAAATTGTTTTGGTTGATCATGGCGTGCTGGCAAAGATGTACATTCACAAAGCACAGCGTAACTCGTGCATGTGTAGTGAGAAGATGGCTGTTAAGCTGCAGGAAGTCACAGCTTCCTACAAGCAAGATGGTGGTGCCAGGGACCTGAAGACTGGCGAAGAACCGGCCCGGGTGATGACAGCACTGGATACCTGGAATGGAAAGTGTGTTTATTAAAAGTCAGCAGCTAGAGTATTTGTAGCTGCTGACTTTTTAGAAACGACAGTAGCTTCTTGAATATGCTCAAGTAAAAAGACAATAATCTGTAGGAAAATACTTCTAGAACTGATGTGTTCATTGGCCTGGATAGTGTTATGTCATCATTGCTGGTAACTGAAGAACAGTAAAATCGAGTGATGTTCAACAGTAGCAAGCAGTATTGTATGACAAGTCTGATTTGGCAGCATTATGCCCATAAAACACATATATTTATGTCTTTGCCTTTCTACTCCCTGTAAACTGAACACACACATTTGCTCTCCAAGCTCTTTGATGACCAATTTAAATGCAGGTAATTTTAGGCAAGACATTTTGTACCATTGTGTCTGAAACCAAGGCAGTAAAGCAAGATTAGCACCCTTTTCATCTGCAGCATGTTAACAACATCTTAACATCCAGACTGAATTATAGAACAGGCCTCAATATGACTACTCATCCATCTTAGGGATCTACATCTATTGCTTGCCTTAGGTGTAAACATAAGAAAACATACAGACCATTTTTTTATTGTCCTCACTCATATAAACACCTTGAGGAGCTTTGACTGCTGCAGTTTTTTTCCTATTTTAAATTAACCCATGGACCTTAAAGTTGATCTAAAACCTATCACTAAAATCATATATAAAAATAAACTATTTTAAAAAAAAATCAAAACCTGGAGTTAGGCTTTAAAATGATAAATGGTGATCCTGCTATGAAGGTACCTTGTTCAGGCACTTCCTAGTATGAAGTGACAAAGCTTTTTCCCCTAATTGTGCTTCTACATTGTCACCCTGTCACATGGATTTCTGAAGAAGGCTACAAATGGCCACTTCAATACACATTACTCAGACATGGTCCACTGTTACCACCATCAGGATATCTGCTCTGAGAAACGCCATGCAGCCTTTGCGGGAGTGCATGGAGGAGAAGGAAAGGTGAAAACAAGTAGTTTCTTTATTATTATTATTATTTATACAGGATTTAAATAGCGCCAACAGTTTGCGCAGCGCTTTACAATATTAGGGCAGACAGTACAATTACAATACAATTCAATACAGGAGGAATCAGAGGGCCCTGCTCATTAGAGCTTACAATCTAGGAGGGAGGGTCAAGTGATACGAAAGGGCAATAACTGTGGGAGGTGAGCTGATTGAGAAAATAAAAAGTGAAGTTGTTAGGTGGCGGCAGGATAGGCTTCCCTGAAGAGAAAAGTTTTCAGAGATCGCCTGAAGGTGGATAGATTTGGGGACAGTCTGACAGATTGGGGTAGGGAATTCCAGAGGATGGGAGAGGCTTGGGAGAAGTCTTGGAGGTGAATATGAGAGGAGGTGATGAGAGAGCTGGAGAGCAGGAGGTCCTGGAAGGAACGAGGAGGATGATTAGGTTGGTATTTTGAGACTAGGCTAGTGATGTAGCTGGGGGCAGAGTTTTGGATGGCTTTGTAGCTCATTGCTAGTATTTTGAATTTAATTCGTTAGGCGAGTGGTAGCCAATGGAGGGATATGCAGAGAGGGATGGCAGACGCTGAACAGTTTGTAAGGTGGATGAGTCTGGCAGCGGCATTCATGATGGACTGGAGGGAGGATAGTCTATTTAAAGGTAGGCCAATGAGGAGGGAGCTGCAGTAGTCGAGGGGAGAGATGACCAGGGAGTGAATCAGGTTGTGCTTTCATTGGTTAGGAAGGGACGTATTTTAGAGATGTTGCGGAGGTTGAGGCGGCAAGCCTTAGAAACTGATTGGATGTGAGGCCAAAAGGAGAGTTCAGAATCCAGGATAACACCAAGCACTCTGATATGTGGGGATGGGTGGATGGCTGTGCCATTACTCTTGACAGAGAAGTCGGGGGATACGGCACGTTGGGGAGGAAATATTATAAGTTCGGTTTTGGACAAGTTGAGTTTGAGGAAGTGGTGTGACATCCAGGCAGATATGTCTGTTAATAAGTTAGTGATGCGTGAGGAGACTGATGGAGTGAGTTGAGGGGTGGAGAGGTAGATTTGGGTGTCATCAGCGTAGAAATTATATTGAAAGCCGTGGGAGGCTATCAGCCGGCCCAGGGAAGAGGTGTATATTGAAAATAAGAGAGGTCCAAGAACAGAACCTTGGGGGACCCCAACAGAGAAAGGAAGAGTAGAGGAGGAGGTAGAATTGTACGTGACACTGAAGGTGCATTGGGATAGGTAGGACGAGAGCCACCAAAGAGCACAGTCATGGAGACCGAGGGAGAGGAGGAGAGGGTGGTCAACTGTATCAAAGGCAGCCGAAAGGTCCAGAAGTAGGAGTACAGAATAATGTCCATTGGTTCTTGCGGTTAGTAGGTCATTTGTGAGTTTTAGAAGGGCAGTTTCTGTGGAGTGTTGAGGGCAAAATCCAGATTGAAGGGGGTTAAGAAGGTTATTCTTAACAAGGTGGTTACTCAGTTGGTTGTAGACCAGGCGTTCGAGGAGTTTGGAGGAAAAGGGGAGCAAGGCGATAGGGCTTAGATTGTTAAGATCGGTAGGGTCCAGGGATGGCTTTTTGAGTATGGGGGTGACCAATGCATGTTTTAGAGCATTGGGGAAGATGCCAGAAGAGAGGGAGAGATTGAAGATGTGAGTTAGAGAGTGTAGGATAGAGTCAGAGGGTGAGTATTTAAGAGGGTATAGGGTCCAGGGGACAAGTGGTTAGGTGGGCGTTAGAAATGAGTTTAACAACCTCGTCTATAGTAGCAGGTTTGAATAAGGATAGTGTCGATTGTGCTTGTTGACATGGGGTGTTAACTGGGGAAGATGCCTGTAGAGTGGAGATTTCATCACAAATTGTGTCAATCTTGCTTTTGAAGTGATTAGCAATCTCCTGGGCAGTGAGTGAGTTAGTGGGCGGAAGTGGTGAAGGACAACGTAGGGAGTTGAAGGTAGAGAAGAGTTGATGGGGACTGGATGAGAAGGTGTTAATAAGAGCGGTAAAATAGGTCTGCTTGGCAGTGTGGAGGCGAGACTTGTATTTTTGGAGGGCATATTTGTATTGGTTGAAGTCTTTGAGAGACTTAGTCTTGTGCCACAGACGCTCAAGAGCGCGGCTACACTTTTTGAGATTTCTGGTGTCGTTTGTTTGCCAGGGTTGTAGGGGTTGAGGCCTGATATTGTGTGTAGTGAGGGGAGCGAGCTCGTCCAGGGTGGAGGACAGGGATTTATTGTAGATGGCAGTGGCTTGGTTGGGACAGGACAGGGGTGAGATTTTTTTTCATAGAGGTGGTCAGTAGCAGAATAGAGGAGAGAAGAGTTGAGTTGGCGAAGGTTTCTGTGGGTGACGGTTAGGCGATTGGAGGGGAAGGTGGTGGAAGACAGGGAGAGAGAGAAACTAATAAGGTGGTGATCGGAGAGAGGAAAAGGATTGTTGGAGAAGTTGCATGGAGTGCATAGATAGGAGAATACAAGGTCGATGGTGTTTCCATCAGTGTGAGTAGAAGCCTGTACCCATTGCTTCAGGTCAAATGAGGCGGTTAAACTAAGAAGTTTAGAAGTAGCAGTAGTGTTCATGTTAACAGGGATGTTGAAGTCACCAAGAAGGATTGTGGGAATATCAGAAGAGAGAAAGGTAGTCAGGCAGAAAATTCATCAAGGAAAGCTGACAGTGATCCAGGAGGCCAGTAGATCACAGCAATTCTTAGGGAGGTTGGAGAGAAAAGACGTATGCAGTGGGCTTCAAATTATGAGAGTGAAAGAGAGGGAGGAGAATGAAGAACCTGGAAGGTGCTCTGTGGGGATAGGAGGAATCGCACTCCACCACCCTTGCATCCGTTAGGCCTAGGGGAGTGAAAAAGAAAAAAAGAAACAAACAATAGGCCCAGTGTTAGTAGGCTATTCACTTTGTGAGCATTTGCCCCCGAGCTTAGTAAATGAGGCAAAGCGGATCTGATTGACACACTCATCTGAAAGAATCCTAAGGGTTTAGATTTACTTTAAAGTCCCGTAAAGTGAATTATAAAGCCATGCATTTTTTTTTTTTTAGCAAAATAACAAAGATGTTATACTTACCTAATAGTATTGCACAGAGTGGCCCTAAATCTCCTCTTCTTGGGTCCCACACCAGCACTGTCCGCTTCTCCTATTCTCCAAGTTCCCCATAGCAAGCTGCTTGGTACACTCCCGAGCCTGGTTTTGTGTGTCCATAGACACACACAGCGCAGCTTGGCTCTGCCTCCTGCTCCCTCCTCACTGGATTTGACTGACAGCATCAGGCGCCAATGGCTCCCACTGCTCTCAATAGAGCCTGTAAATGTAGGATGAGAGCAGAGTGGGGCTGCTGGCAGGGACAGAATTGGATCAAGAGTGGTGTCTGCTAAGTTTTTAGGGAGGGGGAGGAAGGCACAGACAGTGAAAGGTTTTTTACCTTAATGCAGAGAATGCATTAATTAAAAAAAAAAAAAAAAGTGTCTGCCTTTAGAACCACTTTAACCCCTTCACGCTAACGTATGCAAATCTGCGGCCTCACTGGACTGGCCTTTTTTCCATGGGGCTGCATATTTGCGTAGACTAGAATCAATCTCTTCCTTTGGTGAAAGCGGCACACTGTTTACACAAAAACACTGGCTAGGCACACAGGTAACCCTTTGATCACCCTAGAAGTTTAACCCCTGCCCAGGCAGTGTCATTAGTGCAGTGACAGTGCATATTTTTAGCACTGATCACTGTATTAGTGTCACTGGTCAAAATTGTCAGTTATTGTCCAATTTGTCCGCAGCAATATCACAGTCCCGGTATAAGTCGCCGATCGCCGCCATTACTAGTATAAAATAAATAAATAAAAATTCCATAAATATATCTCATAGTTTATAGACGCTATAACGTTTGTGTAAACCAATCAATATACGCTCATTGGGATTTTTTTTACCAAAAACATGTAGAATACATAGCGGCCTAAATTGATGAAGAAACGTGATTTTTTTTTTCAATTTTTGTATTGGATATTTTCTATAGTAAAAAGTAAAAATTTTTTTTTTCAAAATTGTCTAAAAAGTTCTATTTGTGGGAAAAAAATGACATATATTTTATTTGGGTACAGTGTTGTACGACTGCACAATTGTCAGTTAAAGTAACGCAGTGCCGTTGTTCTGCCCAAGTGCCAAACCCGCGTCACTTCCAGGTTTTTAAAGCATTATAACTTCCTAATTATCATGAATTTCTGTTTGCACAAAACACCGGCAACAGACTACAGTCCATTACCAGGAAATGTTGCTGTGTTAGGAACACAACGGCAAACGGGGACAAAGTTGTCCCTGCCTAGGAGGCGGCCATTTTCTTGGTTAGTATATGAGCGGAGTATAAACCTCCACTCATATACCATGCACTGGACTATTGTCCATTGCCGGTGTTTTTTAAAATCACCTATTGCTGAAGAAATTTGTGCCGATTAGGACGCTATGATGGTTTAAAGCAACCGGAAGTGACGCGGATTTGGTATTCGGCGGAGTTTGTTATTTGGCCAGTACACCATATCGCAAAAAATGGCCTGGTCACAGGGGCATAACGATAGGAATTGCAGGGGTTGCAATTGCAACCAGGCCCCCTGGTTCAGGGGGCCCAGGTGCCTCCCTTGTACAGCTGAATAGGAGGGATGGTGGAGTGGCATTTAGAGGACCCAATCTCCTCCATTTTCCTCTATCCAGTTTACTTGTCTTCTGCTGTTCCCAGTGTCCCTGTGTGCTTCCCTAGCCCCCCCCCCCCCCACCCCACAGAGCTGCTGTCTTCCCCCTTCTCTCTCCTGCCAGCTGCTGTAGAAGATGTGTCATGATGAAGAGATGGGAACGGGTCAGTAAATTTGTCATTTACCGGCTCCTTCCTTTTCTGAATGAGTCAGTGATTGGTACCAATTGGTTCATTCATAACTGAAGTATAGTAAACTGTTTTTACTATACTTCAGTTTCTGAATGAATGGGTGGCTCAGTGCACAGCTATTCCTGTCCATTCATTCTGTGCAGCTGAGGCTATACAGATGGAAATTGAAAGCTGAGGTTTGTTTAGACCCCTGGTATCTCATCAAAGCTCCCCAACAGAGCTCCTAAAAAAAATTGAAAAAAATTGTAAAAATAAAATTGTAAAACAAATAAAATGAAATTGTAAAAAAATAATAAAATTAAAATAAAAATTAAAAACTACTGACACCAGTGAGGGAACTATCAGGATTGCAAAGGTTGCAATTGTGCCCGGGCCCTGGCATTTCACCACCATGGGGAGGCCCAAAGATGGCAGAAAGGGGTCCTGCTTCAGAACTTGTGAAAGGGCCCCGCTGTGGTACCGTAATAGGGTATTAAAGGGCCCCAGGATCAGTGGGAAGAGGGAAGGGCCCTGGCCAGGGGTCAGGGGGGCCCTTTATAATTTCTTGCACCGGGTCCTGAAGGTTCTAGTTACGCCTCTGCCTGGTTATGCAGGGGGAGTAAATCTTCTGGAGGTCAAGTGGTTAAAACAGGACAGTGAGAGTAAAGCAGTTGTCTGTCACAAAAACAATATTTTCAATGCCCCTTAGGTCACGGTTCCAGGGTCTCTTCGTATCACGCGGCACTTGATGGGTGAATGGGTAGCCGTGGCATATATCCATTTCTCAATAACCAAAGTCCTGGAATTATTTCATAGGCTCAGACTGAGTTTTTTAAATCTCTTTAACTCCTGTCTAAATGTATTCACATTTTCAAAGATTCAATTTTCTTCCTGTGTCAAAGAATTTGAAAGCCACAGATGTAAAAGGCATTAAGATGAAACGTTTATACAGACGTACTTTCCCATCAGAAGAGGGCCGATGAAGGGAAGGAGGACATTGTTATCAAGTGGTGGAAATAGGTATCAGTATCTCGCACACATGCACACAACAATATCTAGCTGCTAAGGCATCAGCATTTTTTCTTTCCTAATTTCATAAACAGATTTACCCATAAATATGAATCTGTTTATATCATTATAACACGTACAGGCAGATTCACTCTTGATGTGGCTGTTTTTATACGCATAGTCTGCACTGATCAAGAAGGAAAGGTTTTCTACTTATGTCTGATTCAGAGCATCTGAAATGCCAAAGGTCTTCCATCCATGACTCAGTGGGGTGGATTTACAAAGATTTGGGCTGCCTGCGTGAAATATGCCAAGTTTACAATAATTCCCAAACTCGTATACTTACTATGCAGGTGCTATTAGAAATAACACAGATATGATAAAATAAGCACAACTTTTACGTTACAGCTAAATAAAGAAAATGACGTAGGAAAAGAGTCTTGCATAACTCTTTGCATGTCACCCACAATGACAATGAATACCAGTAGTAGACATGTCACCCAAAATGTCATATTCCTGATATGTGCCTGTTGTACCATCCCAGGTAGCAAGCAATTGTGTTGCAAATGACTTGCTAAGCTATTGCTAGACCTGCCAGGCTTCACAAGTTTGTAGCACAATTGCAGCAAGTCCGCAGTGCATGACTCCCCATCAACTTTCTTTGCAAACATTCTGCAAGTCTGCTGCAAGTTCTGGTTCAGTTATGTTGGGCTATAGTCATCCCACCACAGGGGGCACTGTGGCTGAATTTTCATGCTGTAGACTTGCAGGGCTCTTGCTGTAGACTCACCACTGCAACTTTGCTCTTGCTAGAGACTTGCTACCAGGGCCGGATTAAGAGCATCATGGGCCTGGTGCTGAGGATTTTGGTGGGCATGTGATTTACATATCTATCATGTTTACACACACACAGAGCAGGGCTGGGCAGCATCAATGACTCACTGGGCTGGGCCTATCTTTAGGTAGGGGCCTGGAGCTACAGCTCCAATAGCCCCTATGTTAATCCGGACCTGCTTGCTACGCAAATTTTCTGCAAATTGGAAAAGTGTCAACTAGAATGTGCAGCAACTTAGCAGACTTACAATTCAACACTGCCACAAATTTATGGCAAGTGATCCTTGCTATCTGGGATGTACTTGTATGAGAAAGTCTCCTGTTCCCTTTGTATTGCTTTCTTTGTGTGAAATGCCTGGTGTTTCTGCCAGTTCCTCTGCTTTCCTATTAAAAACTGACCACACTAAGCAGGAGAACACACGGTGGTCAGTTCTCTAGCTGTGCTGGGAATTCAGCCTGCTCTCCTCCAATGATCACACTTGACCTGACCACCCCGGTGTGCTGTTGCTTCTCCTCCCCCAGCTGAGAACAGAGGGAATGTGATCACTTATAAAAAAGGAAATTGGTACAGTTCCTCAGAAACCAGCTGACATCCACACTGTGTATGGCTAGACTTTGGCTAAACTGCTTCTTTATAAATTGTTGAACTGGTAGCCCTGCTTCTGGGACACATGTCCGCAGAAAACTGCTACTTCTTAGAGTTGAATTGTCTGAAATGAAATTGCAAATAATTAAATAGTAACTTCCTGATGAAATTATTTGACTTTTTATATCAATTTTTAACTGAATGGGTTGTTTTACAAGGTGATCGTTTAAAATCACTTTAAGGTTAGTTAGGAAAATCATTACAAGTGACAATACTTCCTATTAATCAGATGTGTAGTTTGAGCTGCTGACTCCTGGATTCCTTGAAATCTTCCTTCGATCCCCACTACCTTTGCCACTGTAATCTCCCGCTGCAGTGAACCTTAATAGAGCTGAGGGGCCTGTGACAGGTACTCATCATGCGTGCCCGACTAGGCCTGCCCCTTACGTCATTTCCTCCATTCATGTAAGCAGAACTATAGCTTCTATGAATGATATATGAATGGAGGAGGAGGACCTATTATTGATCTACCTGTTCTCCATTCATAGAGCACTTTACATTCATAGACCCTATAACTTCTATGAATGAAACATGATCTATGAATGGAGGAGGACCTAATATTCATTCACCTGTTCTCCATTCATAGGGCACTTTACATTTATAGAAACTCTAACTTCTACGAATGAAACATTATCTATGAGTGGAGGAGGAGGACCTATGATTAATCTACCTGTTCTCCATTCATAGAGCACTTTACATTCATAGACCCTATAACTTCTATGAAGGAAACATGATCTATGAATGGAAGAGGAGGACCTAATATTCATTCATCTGTTCTCCATTTATAGAGCACTTTACATTTCTAGAACCTCTAGCTACTTTGGAAGGAGGAGGTGAGTGGAACGGAGGGGCATAGTTGGGCACTCCTGATGAGTGCCTGTCACAGGTCCCTCAGCTCTATTAACCCTTGCTGCACCAGGAGATTATGTCTGCAAAATAGGGGCCATCAGAGAAGGGGGACTTCAAGGAATACTTGAGTCAGTAGCACAAGGAACACATATGATTAATATTTTATTTATTTTTTAACTAGACTTAGGCTATAAGCTATATGAAGTACTCGAGGCTTTTTTCAAGGGGAACGCAGGACCGGCACCTCCATCACATAATGTATGTAATAGCAAGGGGTACTGGGGTGTGCTGAAAGGTCTATTGTCACTGGTGGGGGTCTATTTTTGTGTGGGGCTCTATTGTTGCTGGTGGAGGATCTATTGTTGCTGGAAGGGGTCTTATATTCCTGGGGAGTCAGTTGTTGCTGGGAGGGATCTACTGTTGAGAGAAAGGGCTATTGTCACTGGCTGTTGTTGCTGCTGGGGGCCTATTGTTGCTGGTGTGGATCTATTGTTGCCGGGATGGTATTCTGTTGTGGGGGGGGTGAATTGTTGTGTGGGTGATCTATTGTTGCTGGGGGGTTTATTGTTGATGGCTGCAGGGGATCTATTTAGCTGCTTTTCTTGTTATAATTAATAAGTTCCATAGAAATTACTTAGCACCAAAGAATGATACTTGGTTTTGTATTCTCTAAAAGGGTCGGAACTGGGAGGTGGGTAGGGGGTGGAACTAAGGGACATGCATGGGGATAGGTAGGGGGCAAAGACAAGAGGTGACTCAGAAGGGGGGGGGGGGTGTTCCTGCACCCACTCTCTGAAAAAAAGCCCTAAAAGTACTTATTGAACATTATTCAATTGCTAACAATTCCTATAGTTAGCACAGTCATCATCAACTTTAGAGTCTATTTTAATGTAGGGCTAAGCAGGAGGAGACCACAAGAAGGTCATTATCAGCACTACTAGAAATAGTTTAAGCTGAATTCTCGGGGAACATTTTTTTGCAATGTAAAAACAAAAATTGTCTGTGATGATGGGTTGTCCCATTATTGATTGCTACTACTTGCATTCAGCCTGGGCACCACTGTAACTGCTGAACTTCCAATACAATCTTACAGTCTTGGCTCTACTACACTGATCATAGTGGGTCACCCTTTTTGCATTCTTTTCACAAAATGTAGGGTGCTCTATGAATGAAGGAGGTGTGGATGAATATCACGATTTCTCCTCTTCCAGAGTAATAACCAATCAACAATAATGTAGCTCTGTAATCATTAATAAATCAATAAATGTGTTTTTTTAAAGCAAGCAGTGCAAGAACCTGAATGTGATATCAGATTTTGCAGTCCCAGAATAGAAGTGCTCAGACTGGTAGAGAGAGAATCTGCATTGAAAGCCAATCGGTTTTGCTGCAGCGCAATAAGCATGCTGATAGGAGGCATGGATAAGCCGTTATTATCAGTTAAAGGGTAACTCCACTTTCATGGGGAAAAAAAATAGCGAATAAAGAAAAAGTAATATAGCGCATATTATTGCAATGCAAGTCATATTGTAATTGAATATTATTAAAAATGACCTTTCCTTTTCAATCTGCAGCTGCTGTAATTTTCTAAAAATGCAGTGAAATATGGCTACCTGGAGTTGTTCTGTACACAGAACGTGTACTGACCACTCCCCAGATACACCATTTCCTGCTTGTGTGATTGGCCCACCAATTTTACCAGAAGTCCGCCTAAAATACAAGTCAGATTTCAGGCATCCCCTGCAGCAAAAATGTAATTTTTGGAGAGATACTTCCAATAGGAACAAAGGGATGCAGGCCCAGCAGATTTCCCCATTAGTGCTCAGCAGCTGCATAGCTGACAGATAATTATGAAACCACTCCCATTAGACCCACTCAGTACAGAGGCACAGAGGAACACTGAGGGATTTCTACAGAATAACAAAAGGTAGGGATCTGCAACAAAGGTTGTTATAATCCTTGCAATGTACATAGATCACCCAGAGGGGAATGTTTTTTTCTCAACAAAAGTGGAGTTACGCTTTAATTTAAAATATTTCTGAAAGGTAATACTAATGTACAACTAATCTATATCTAAAAGGTTAATTCAATCTTTTGCACCATATTACGTCACACTTGTATTTAGGGGAAAACAAGACCTCCCCTCACCCCGCTGTCCCCAGGGATCTGTGAATTAATGAACTACAAGTCCCATCTTCCACCGTGATTATCACACTCATAGTCCATTGACATTTTCTCTAGCTCTCTAACTGAAAACCTGTACCTCGAGCTGAAGGAAGAGTCTACAGGATTACTGGAACCATGTCCTGTGGTCTAATGAGACCAAGATAAACATATTTGGTTCAGATGGTGTCAAGCGTGTGTGGCGGCAACCAGGTGAGGAGTACAAAGACAAGTGTGTCTTGCCTACAGTCAAGCATGGTGGTGGGAGTGTCATGGTCTGGGGCTGCATGAGTGCTGCTGGCACTGGGGAGCTACAGTTCATTTAGGGAACCATGAATGTCAACATGTACTGTGACATACTGAAGCAGCACATGATCCCCTCCCTTCAGAAAATGGACCACAGGGCAGTATTCCAACATGATAACGACCCCAAACACACCTCCAAGACGACCACTGCCTTGCTAAAGAAGCTGAGGGTAAAGGTGATGGACTGGCCAAGCATGTCTCCAGACCTAAACCCTATTGAGCATCTGTGGGGCATCCTCAAATGGAAGGTGGAGGAGTGCAAGGTCTCTAACATCCACTAGCTCTGTGATGTCATCATGGAGGAGTGGAAGAGGACTCCATTGGCAACCTGTGAAGCTCTGGTGAACTCCATGCCCAAGAGGGTTAAGGCAGTCCTGGAAAATAATGGTGGCCACACAAAATATTGACACTTTGTGCCCAATTTGGACATTTTCACTTAGGGGTGTACTCACTTTTGTTGCCAGCGGTTTAGACATTAATGGCTGTGTGTTGAGTTATTTTGAGGGGATAGCAAATTTACACTGTTATACAAGCTGTACACTCACTACTTTACATTGTAGCAAAGTGTCATTTCTTCAGTGTTGTCACATGAAAAGTTATAAAATATTTATAAAAATGTGAGGGGTGTACTAACTTTTGTGAGATACTGTATGTGTAGTTATTAATTGTGAACATGTGGAATTGGCCTTAAACTGTTTAAAAAGAAAATATATTATCAAATAAGTTTCAGGAAAAAAAAGTGCGACGTAAAAGAGACGCACAAACTGGTGTTCCTGTTGCACATATTTTAGGAATGCTGCTTCCACATGTCTTCCAAGTATCTCCTCACCTAGTAATGAGGCAGAGATGTACGCTATGAACTGTGACATACATGTATTACTAATCCTGGCAGCCATCCACCATGAGCGTCTCAACGGCAGCATCCTGTGCAGACTGCCAAGCCCTGCACAAATCAGGCACATTTCACTGAACATGGCACTCTGACAAGACTTCCAGCACCACGCCAACAACTGTTCCCAGACGCTTTACATTCTAGCCTTTGCAACATACAAAATGCATGAGTGCAATTCACTCATTCAATCCATGATTCCTTTTGCTGCTGAAAAATTCTCCCACAATGTTTAACCAAGCATGGCATGGATGAACATTATGGGAGATTTAGACATTGAGGAGCTGGGATCTTCCAGGTTCTGCGTGGGCAGCTTCCCCTCTGCACACTGACCATGGGTTCACAAGCTCGCCATTCACAGGATGCCTTGTATTTTTTCAATGCAAATAATGCATTTTGTGATTGTGCAGGTGGTGAGGAGGGTAGGAAATGTCACAGTCTCCACCTCATCCAATCAGGGAATGTCTTGTATTCATTGAAAAAAAATACAAGGCATTCAACAGGGGGCAGTGGTGCTGAGCAAGCACCCCCCTGTAGTCAGTGTGCAGAGGGCAATCTGCTTGTACAGAACCTGGGGGACTGCAGCATCACTGTATATAGCACAGGTTACAACAGTGCTTTACACAATCCCTAGTGGCTCTCTGGATATGATATATGCATACCTACGCTAGTATACAGATGCTTTACCGTTTGTTATAGGCAGTGCTGCCAACCTCCTGCAGCATTTTTTATTGACAAAGCATGAACAATTTACTGACTGAGAACTTTTTTTTTACTGACAACCTGAAAAATAACAGAACTCTCATTAAAAACGAAAACAATCGATATTTAAACCATATAAACACAATATGGAAACACTGGGGTTGATTTACTAAAGAAAAATACACTGTGAACTTTGCAAGAGCAGTTGCTCCAGTGCTTAGTAAATGAGGAGAAGCTCTGCTGACTTCCATCATCCAATCATGCATCATTTTTTTATTTTTCTTTCATGTGATTGGGTATCCCTTCCAAAGTGAAGATTTTCCTCAATTACTAAGCTCTGTAGCAACTGATAATTAAAAACAACAAAAATAGCACCACCCCTGCAATTGTGACAGTAAACCAAAGGTCAACGCCAAATCAGAAGAACAAACTATATATATAAATGTCTATACAAATCCACAAAATTAGGGATGCAACAAAGTCCTTGGAATATCTGGTGTACTATTGCTGGTGATACCAGCGTGCTTTAAAGTGCTCTTCATTGCTCCACACAAATCTGTGCAAGAAAATGTGCCAATTGCCAGGACCCTCTCGTGCCCCCACTCACCAGAGGAAATGGACCACCTGCTTTTCAGTCAGCAGAGCTGAAAGTTAATGAGGGCAAATCTTGGCCATGACAAATGTAGGATCAGCCTGGTGTCCGAACTCACAATCCTCAGGGTACCAGCACTCCAAGTCACTCAGAAAGAGAAAAAATCTTCATAGTGCAAACTGTATTCAAATGCATTGCGCAAATAAAAGCTACTTACAGAACAAACGTGGTTAATCAGCATAGAATCTCAATATCTCTCAATTGCAACAGCACGAACGAACGTTCCACCATCTCATCAACACCAACAGGATGTGACGTAATCGACTGTGACGGACCGGAAATTACGTCAACGCGTTTCACTCTGTGAATAGAGCATCATCACGCTCTGCTGACCTTCTGACTGAAAAGCAGATGGTCCATTTCCTCTGGTGAGTGGGGGCACGAGAGGGTCCTGGCACTTGGCACATTTTCTTGCACAGATTTGTGTGGATCACTCAAGAGCACTTTAAAGCACGCTGGTATCACCAGCAATAGCACACCAGATATTCCAAGGACTTTGTTGCATCCTTAATTTTGTGGATTTGTATGCACATTTATATATATAGTTTTGTTCTTCTGATTTGGCGTTGACCTTTGGTTTAGTATCACATTTGCAGGGGTGGCGCTATTTTTGTTGTTTTTAATTATCATTTAGGCAGGTGCACACCTGAACACAGCAGCCTCCTGTTTTCACTGTTATTTTTCTTCTTTCTGTCACCACATATTTATATTTGTGTTTCACTGATCATGACATTGGGTTATTTTCCATAGTTTTTTTGGTTTCTATTATCTTCTGTAGCAACTGCTCTTGCTGAGTGCACAGTCTATTTGCCTTTAGTAAATCAACTCCACTGGCAATACCCACAACAATTAATTTGCCTGGTTTACACTTTTAGGCCTCATACACACGGGCGTATGAAAAAAAATAAGCAAAACGTTGGGCCCGACTTCGGGGAAAAGTCAGCGTTTATTTTGGCGTTAGTGAGTGTCTGCGTCAATAGGCGTTTTTAAAAAGAAACTTATTCCTCTGCTATTTTTTAACCTGAAACCGTCGGTGTCAAAAACGCTGGTTAACGTCGGTACGGCGTTAGTGAGCGTTTTGCGGCGTTGGAGTCAAAAACGCCAAAACGTTACAGCCTCGGGACGCGCTGGCTGTGGGTTCTACTTTCAGCTCACTAATGCCGACGCCCTATACAGATCAAAAACGTCTGCGTTTTTAAGGGGCCATTAAATAACATGGAGAGCTGTAAAAAAATGCTAAAAAAACATGGCTGTAAAAACCGCCTGTGTGTATAAGGCCAAAAAGTCAACCCGGTATGACAAATTACCAAACCCTGATATTTACAAACAGTTGTAAAAATCACAAATTTTTACAAACTGTCCGTAAATTTACTGACGGTTGGCAACCCCGTGCTAGGTTGGATGGATGGGGAACAACAGAAAACATAAATGCTGCTCCAAGCTCCTCCAGTGCTAGGTTAGGTTTACCAAACCCTAGGTGTTACATCATCTATTACTGAAGAGGTCAGCTACTCTAAACAACTAGGCATTTGGTTACATAAGCAGCAATAGAGGGAGCCCTGGGTAGCATTTTCTCTTAAAACAAAATGAGTTCGGCTGGGTTCACATCATTGCGAATTGGATGCGTATTCTCCGCACCCAATTTGCAATAGCAGGAGATTTTGACTGGTTCTCTATGGAGCTGGTTCACATATCTCCCCAGCAGGTCCGGTGCATTTTTCACAAAACCACTGTGTGACTTTTGGTCCCTTTCAGGTCCAAATTCAGCACAAAATTCGGGCTGAAATTGGACCTGAAAAGGTGAACCAGGACGCACCGGACCCTGCTGTGAGCCGCATGAGGTTCATATGTGAACCCAGCCTCATTCTATTGCTCTTTATGCATCTATCTATCATAGCAGGACTGACAATTGGTTTACAATTAACATTTGAGGATAGGCCAACTAATCATTTCTAAACTGCCATTTTCCTGCAGAGCTTACACTCCTATCAGAACGCCATATAACAGTTGTATGAAAGCACTGAAATCTGTAGAAGCAGTTAATCTATTTAGGTATGGCCAGACTATCAGGACAATCAGTACACAATAAAACAGTGTATTGAATTAATAACGCACTTATCCAAAAAAAGATGAGATTTGCCAAATGCAAAAATCTATTCACTCATCCTGTAAATAGAAGTTGCCAAAACTGCTAATTCCCCACTGCTGGTAACACTCCAATAGCAACATTCATTTTAAAAATAAAAAACATCTTCTACATTCAGAACTTTAATATGTCCTATTTAGCTAAGAGGCTATTTAGCATTTCCCTTTAAGGCCCCTTTCACACTGAGACGCTTTCCTAGCGTATTTGTGCTAAAAATAGCGCTTCCAAAACGCTTCTAAAATGCCGCCCATTAATTCCAATGTACCTATTCACACTGGGGCATCACGCTGGTGCCGCGTTTAAAAAAGTCCTGCAAGCATGATTTTTTGTGCTTATTCTGAGCACTAAAAATAGCGCATTAAAAACGCCCATATACATTGAAATGAATGTAAAACGCTTTAAAAACACAATAAAAGCGCCAGCAAAACGCCCAGAGGTTTTGGAAAGGTCAAAATACCAGGAAGTAAACAGGATGTAATGTAGGGGAATGTGCTATTTATTTAATGCTAGCGCTTCAAATTATAATTATAGCGATAACGCAGGAAAAACGCGGCAAAAACGCGGTAATAACGCTTGATGTTTTGCACACGTTTTTCAAACGCCTCAATGTGAAAGGGGCCTTATTGTAAATCAGCTATATTTAAAGACAAGGGAGAAAACAGACGTTAACAGGGAGTGGAGAAAGATTTAGCAATGGCGCATTAAGGGAATATATTCCATATAACATAATATTGTCCATTTTTATAGATATTTTAGTGTCAATATCTTTTATATCACAAATGATTGTGCTCAGCCCAGGAAGCTTTACTTTATTCTTTTGTTTCTAAGAAAAATAAAAAAAGTGAAGCTCCTGGTTCCTGAAATACATTGCTTCAGGGAAGGACAAGTAAAAGGCTAGGGTCATCAGGAAGTTACTGTTTAATTATTTGCAGTTTCCTTTCAGACAATTCATTTCTAAGAAGTAGCAGTTTTCTGCTGACATGTGTCCCAGAAGCAAGGCTAGCAGTTCAACAATTTATAAAGAAGCAGTTTAGCCATAGGCTAGCCATACATAGAGCGACTTTCAGCTGGTTTCTGAGGAACTGGCTACAAATCAAGCCATAGACGACCCTGCCGACATGACTATAAGATTCCTCAACCTTGGTCCGTTGACCATTCTCAATAAAGACACCACACTGCGTGACATGAGTTTAAATGGTCACAGCAGACCTTTTATTAATAAAGGAATAAATACCATTAAAACAATTCAACAAACAACAATGCAACCAAGAAGGGGTCTTTGGTTGTCCTTAAAGCGGAGTTCCACCCAAAAGTGGAACTTCCACTTTAAGTCCTCCTCCCCAGCTCCGGATGCTGAAACTGAGCTTTTGGGGAGGAGGGGGGTGGGGATACCCGAATTTAGGGGTACTTCCGCCCCGGTCACCTTAGGCGATCGGAAGTGGAAGGCCTCCTTCCCCCTCCCTCTCGAAGTCTTCTGGGACACAGGATAGGTCTTAGAAGACTTCGGGACCAATCACAAAGCGCATCGTCGCTCGCGCATGTGCAGTGTGCGCCTGGCCGTGAAGCCGCGGCCGGGTGCCCACAGTAGCAATGCTGGTGCCGCGGAGGGGAGGGGGAGACAGGTGAGTGCCGGTTTATTAAAAGTCAGCAGCTACACTTTTTGTAGCTGCTGACTTTTAATAAACATAAGGAAAGGGTGGAACTCCGCTTTAAGGCACACTTTATAACTGTAATCGCCCATGTCTTCAGCCGCACACCAACCGGCTCGAAGACGTTACAACCTCAAACCTTCTTACATTTTCCCCCAGGAGACCTAGCTCCTGGGATAACCACCAATAACCAACCAGGTGGGAGTGCCATACCTTCGATGGGCCCCCAATTTTTTAACAATATAGTTACACACTGACCCCCCAATGACCCCCTGAACAATTGTGTGTGCCAGCTGTCACAATACAATAGCCGGCTTGGAGGATTCCTTCATCCCCACTGTTGGATGGCCCTGTCAGCATCCTCCCATCTGGTATCCTTTGATATGAAATTTGGAGGAGCTGGTCAGACAATAATCTGACAGCCGTAGGTACCAGCTGTCAGAATGCAATAACTAGCAGAGAAGATTCATCCATCCAAACAGTGGCTGAAGCCAATTACGATCATCTACTCTTTGGGTATTTGGACAGTCGCACGTGCCAGCTGTCACAATACAGTAGTCGGCTGGGAAATTTTCTTCACCCCCACTGTTGGATGGCCCTGTCAGCATCCTCCCATCTGATATCCTTTGATATGAAATTTGGAGGAGCTGGGCGGAAAATGTTCAAAACAGATGCAGACACTATTCAGTTATTCTGACAGTCGCGTGTGCCAGTTGTCAGAATACAGTAGCCAACAGTATAGATGACTTAATCCATGCTATTTAGCCTTAATGGAAGAATTGATGGATTTCTCTCGTTCAGTCCACAGTGCTGAACAAAAGAAATCTAAGAGTATATGGCTAGCTATAGTATAGTATGGCTAGAGTGTATGGCTAGTATATAGTATAGTTTTCTTTGTCGCTATTCCCCCTAGAACAAGAAGTGGCAGGACCACCAGGTGTAAAAAAGGGAATATAATTCTGATAAAAGAAAACTCATGTAGGCCGCAATACATTACATTTTTCCTTAGGTTTAGATACTCTTTAACCCAATGCAGTTATAAAGAAGCACTTGCTGCCCCATGTTAAAGTGGTTGTCAACCACTTTAACCTACAGGTAAGCCTATACTATAACTCCTAAACGTGTACGGTACAGGAGATATGCAGTGTACTAGCAATGCCGACGTCATTTTGGCACATGAGCAGTGAAGAAATGGCCTCCGTGCCGTTTCTTCACTGTGATCGTTCCGTGACTGGCATGTGCGTGGGAGTGGCGTTACGTGACTCTGGCCAGTCACAGAGCCAGAGATCGTGGCCCCGGAAGGAAGAGGGGTTGAAGATGGACGCTGCCAGCACAGGGGACAGCGCTGGACTTCGCATGCTTCGTTTGCAGGTAAGTGGCACATAATGGGCTACTATGCGATGCATAGTAGCCCATTATGCTTCTACTTTACAGGGGAATATAGAGGAAGTAAACCCCATCTGGGTTTAATTCCTCTTTAATGCTACCTGTACAAGTCCTCCGTACAATGGCAAAAATGTTGTGATTGCACAAAGGTCTCCCTGAAAAGCTTCCATAAGATAAGAAACCATATTAGTCCATGTGCCTCTAATGGCCCGTACAAATGATCAGAGAATGGTACGAAAAGTACTGCTTTCAAAGCAATCATACGTTAGTACACAGCTTTTTAGAGCCGATCACGACAGTTCATCTGATATTACCCGATGGGCCAAGCAAGAAAATTTTTCTTGTGCGATACCAGATCACACAATTTTCATTTAATCAGTACAGTTGTCATTCGAAAATACAATACAAATACACTGCAACACATTACATCGCTTACAAATTTTTATTCTGTCGTACGAGAATTTGTCACTTTAATAAACACTTCATTTTCGATATGAGACTAGCATGCCAATAAAATGGACGATTGTTTGTCTGATAATCTAATCGTGTGTACCAGGCATAAGACCTCAAGCATCCGAGCTAAGCGTTATCCAGCCAGCGGCTGGCAGCCTGTAAAACTCTATGAGAGCCTTAAAGCTGCTGTGGCTGGATGGAACAGGATGGTGTATCAAATGCTATTAATGTTTAGGGAAGTTTGCGCCCAGGGATGAATGCCTAGAATGCAAGAAGTCAGCGTTTCTGACATTTACTTCTGTGTGCATACTGTCCTAAATATTACTACCACTTGGTGCACCATCCAGGCACAGCATCCTGTTGGAGTGGGGCTGGATGATGCTCTTGTTCCTTCTGCCCACACCAAAACTCTGGGATCTTGTACACTGGTGCTACACTCCCAGCATGCATGAGACCTATGTCACTTAAGGCCTCATGCACATGGGCGTTTGAAAAACAAGCTGTGAAAAGCTAGTTCTGACGTCAGGAAAAAGCGTCTGTAAAAATGTGCTTTTAGTATCTTCGTGCATTGATGTTAATGCACGTTTATTCCCGCTAGCTTTCATCAGCGTTTCTCTGCCTCTATTCAAAGTCAATAGTTCCCTATGGGAGCCCATTGATTTGAATAGAAGTCGCACCATTATGATCCGACTTCCGGTGCAACTTGTGTGCTGAGGATCTTAAGGGGGGAACCCACCCGCCAAAATGAAAATAAAAATTGTCATGGGCCCCCCCCCAAGAGATACCAGACCCTTATCCAAGCAGGTCAGGAAAGGGGGGGGGGGATTCGCGAGCACCCCCCCGGACCATACCAGGCCACATGCCCTCAACATGGGGGGGGGGTGAGTGCTTGTTGAAGAGGATGAGGACAAAGGCCTCTTTCCGACAACCATGACCGGTGGTTTTCGGGGATCTACGCGCGGGGGCTTATCGGAATCTGGAAGCGCCCTTTAACAAGGGGGCCCCCAAATCCCAGCCTCCACCCTATGTGAATCAGTATGGGGTACATTGTACCCCTGCCCATTCACCTAAATAAAATTGTCAAAAATAAACACAGTACACAGGTTTTTAAAGTATTTTATTAAGGCAGCTCCGGCATCTCTTCCGATTTCTTCTCCCCTCTCCGGCTCTTCTCCCTCCTCCGCAGATGTCTTCTCCCTCTGCCAATTCTCCTCCACTCTCCTCTGATGTCTTTTCCCCTCTTTGGTTCTTCTCCTCTCTCTGCTGCCTTCTCTCTCTGCCGGGTCACTCTCTCAGCTGTCTTCTCCCTCTGTTCTTCCTACGATGTTGACTCAATGCTCTCTCCCGCTCTAATGCTGGGATCGCCGTGTGTCAATACTTATATTGGCATGGGGCGGGCCACCTGCTGATGTCATCTGGAGGTCTCGTACCCTTCTGATATCATGATGCCCTGGGTG